>JABBWB010000356.1:0-40975 GCA_016628085.1 Suillus occidentalis
GTGGAGCTAGACAGTTCCGCTATTGACTCGAAACAGATGCCTACGTGCGTATGAAGAGAAAAGGTAGGTAAAAAGGAAACTATAGTAACGTTGAGCAGGCAGGGTCTTGGGCCAGCACTCAAAGTTGTAGCGACGCTCCTAATGTAGCGAACACCTCCGTATACTGGCGGCTGCAATGTAAGGCAGGGCCTGGTATAGGACTACTAACTACGAAAAGGTAAACTAAGAAAAGTTGTGCTCAAATGAGCAAGAGGTGGGTGGAAAACGTGAAACGGCTTTCGGATGGAATCCGAGAAGATAGTGCGAGCGGTATGCGAGAGTCGGAGTCTCCTAAGTTCAAACCTAATGTCACAACCCAAGAACGAATAAACGCTAGGGCAGAGACTAGGACTCAAACTAGAATAATCACAACAGGAGAGAGAGGAGCAAGTGCGCCTTGAGTCGATTCAATAATGAATACACAAGAGGTTTGAACTAAGGGACTACTGACTACAATCGACTACCTATATACAACTATTGAAACGGAGATACAATCTGAGTTCTAACTACTAGCCAATCATTAAATAGAATGAGAATTGTACGATGTTTACATAATGGAATCTTCTGGAATGTTCTTTGTTATCTTATCGTATCACGTGACCTTATCTTATCTTATCTAATCTACACAGTCATAGAATACTTCTTCGTCATCTTCCACATGGGTAACACGAGTAGTGGGCGCTAAAGGAATTGTAGGAGTTATAGGGTTGAATTTAGGATTTGAACGAGGCGTTTGTGACAGTGACCCTGAAACAGATAATCTGGTCCCTTTGAATGGGTCTATGCATGTCAAAATTGGCTCGACACAAGCCTCACTGACTCTTGAGCAGATTGAGATGGCTCGTCAGGGCGCCGATGTAGCATTCGTTGGCTTCCGTGTCAAGCTCAATGCCTTCCTCAATGTTTTTCTACCAGCCTGTAACTTACCACTACCCAATGGGAAACGAGTCCAGCTTCGGCTGAGCGATACAGTAAGTTTGTTCGCTCCTAATACTGCCAGTGCTTTACTCACTAGACTGATGCAAACCAGGTTACCGAGTTTCGCTTTCTGCAAGTCAACTATGAGTCATTGGTGGACTGGCGGCAACATACGGACTACCTTCGGTGTAGTCCGATGTTCTTCAATTCACCACGTTTCGACTGTGTCTTCATCCGGACTGAGCACAAGGTCATTCTTGGACGCCTCATCTTCCTTTTCGAGTGCCCAGTTGGAGAGGATGTGTTTCGCCTCGCTCTTATACACCCATTTGACGCTCCCACAGGCGTGCGACTTCGAAAGGACAAACAGCTCAACCTTTACAGAGTTCGATCAAGACCACGCACACAGGCTGAATTTTTTTCAGTCAGGTCGATTATTCGTGGGGCATTTCTAGTACCCGATGTCAACCTCGATTACCTTGTCGTCGATACAGTGGATACAGATATGTTCCTTCGCGTGAAGGAAATGCATCTGGAGGCAGGACATCCGGTGCGCATATAACTGACACTTTATTCTTCTTCTACATACCATCTGCTACTTTGGACATGTTCTAAATTCTACTCCATCAGACCCTTCTGCATACCATTTGCTACTTTGGACATGTTCTTCTGATCATGCCCCTCTACATATCATCTGCTACTGATTGTTTTAGTGACCTCATGTCGTACTTTAGTCCCTTTCGTCTTCTTAACATCGTCTCGTCCAACTGTGGCTACCCCTTCTACCGACTCCGTTCTTGCTTCCATCCCCGTTTGCCAAACATCTGGTATTTTTGAGTGACCTCATGTCGTCTGAACTCCTTTCGTCTCCTTAACATCGTCTCGTCCAACTGTGGCTACCCCTTCTACTGACTCCATGATTGCTTCCATCCCTGGTATTTTTAAGTGACCTCATGTTGTCTGTCCTTTCGTCTTCTTAACATCATCTCGTCCAACTGTGGCTACCCCTTCTACCGACTCCATTCTTACTTCCATCCCTGGTATCTTTAAGTGACCTCATGTCGTCTGTCCTTTCGTCTTCTTAACATCGTCTCGTCCAACTGTGGCTACCCCTTCTACCGACTCCATTCTTACTTCCATCCCTGGTATCTTTAAGTGACCTCATGTCATCTGTCCTTTCGTCTTCTTAACATCGTCTCGTCCAACTGTGGCTACCCCTTCTACCAACTCCATTCTTGCTTCCATCCCCATTTGCTGAACATCCAGTGTAATTTTTAAGTGACCTCATGTCGTCTGATGTCCCTTTCGTATTCTTAACATTGTCTCATCCAACTGTGGCTACCCCTTCTACTACCGACTCCATTCTTGCTTCCATCCCCATTTGCTGACTCGTCCAACTGTGGCTACCCCTTCTACCAACTCCATTCTTGCTTCCATCCCCATTTTCCGAACATCCGGTATAATTTTAAGTGACCTCATGTCGTACTGAAGTCCCTTTCATCTTCTTAACATCGTCTCATCCAACTGTGGCTACCCCTTCTATCGACTCCATTCTTGCTTCCATGGCATCCCCGTTTGCCAAACATCTGCATGTCATCATTGCCAATTCCTTTCCACCCTCAATTCCTTTGTCAAGATGAATTCACGTATGTGCGCGCTGCTTGTGCATCTCTTATTACTCATGGCATGATGTTTTTTTCATATCTGCTTTAATTTGAACTACTACTGCGGCTGCGGACATGTAAAGCTACTGCAGGCAACATTACGTCGAGTACATTAAATGAGGTAAGTAATGTCACATGCATGGTTTTATAAAGTGTTGTGGGTACTGACTGATCATCGTGTCGATGTCCTCTGGATCCCTTCCAACGATAGCTGACATGTCACATGTTTCGCAGTCAATCCTCGAGTCAGATATTGACAGCGACTTTGATCATCGGGATCCAGATGAAATTGATCGCATCTCCATCCCAGGTCCGAGTGCATCGAAAGGAGAAATTTTAGAGGTACGAAACAATGATTCGCCTTCCATAGCATTCACTGATTACCTCGTTTTTTTCAGACCCTTAAAGCGCTGCAAATTCAATTGCAGAGGCTTACTGAAGAGAATAGGTCTATCAAGGAAGAAAACAAGACTCTGCGTGCAGAGAAGCCCAAACGGAAACGCCGTGTAGACACGCAGCACGAACTCAGCGTGCATGAGGACACTATCACCATCTATGCTCGCAAATATGGCATGATGGTTGAAATGTTCCCTAGCAGTGAACTTCTTAACAAGAAACTTCTGGAATCTCCAACTCCCTTCGATAGTTCTGAACGATACACGACTGAAGCGACACAAGAATCTGCCTTCTTAGACGAACTCTATCGTCACTTCCCTGAGTCAGTACACAAAGTGATGGAAACATCTTATTTCAGCGATCTCGTATGTGGTTTTTGATCCCTTGACTTTTCATTGACACACCGCCAGGTTCTGAAATGTATTCCCGATGCTCGTGCCAATGAGATTAAAAAACTTCGTGGTGTTGCTGGCGACGTTTTCCATCTTCCCTCGAAGTATTTCACTAACATCAACTTCGAGAGAGCTACTATTCCTGAGATACAACAACTACTCGGGGTCACATCCGCGACGGACCTGGCGTACAAGATATTCCCGCCCGTCTTGTTCCCAGGATTGAAGGATGACAAGTCGCTCAAGACTGTCTTTGGCAACTGGGAACTCTTAGCTCGAGTAAGTCTATCATTACTCGCACCGTTCTTGCACTAATGATGTATATTACTTTACTAATACTTAGATCCTGAAAGCTTCGTTACGTGGTATCACCTCACTCCAAGGCTCAAGCGGCAGTGGTGCGCACACCAATTCTCTCAAATGGAGCGTCCGCCAAGTCACACCGGGATCAATCGCTTGGGCGGCAGTTATTGTAAGTCATCAATATAATCATTGAAAGTTCGAGTACTCATACGTCATGGCAGGCAATCTTTTTAATCTCACCTGACACTGAGTTTTCAAGTACCGGCATTGGGAAGAAGTCAAATATCAACTACAAGAACCTATTCTTTCACTACAAGAAAATTTTGGTAACCAAATGGACAACGAAGCGCATCGCAGCCATCGTCACCAATATCAATAAATATATATTCAATGCAGTGAAGAATCCGGCTCACACACATCATGCTGAACAGGAGGACCACACGGATGCAATCAATCGTGCCCTTGCAGCCCTCGACATGGATAGTGAATCAGGCGGTGAATCCGATGCTGCGTCGGTCCAGATAGCTGCTGCTCCTGGAGCGGCTGATCACATTATGGTCTCACAGCAGACAATCCAGAGTTTCTCACCTCCAGTGCCTGATCCTGGACTGGATACCATTCGAGCTAGAAGTGAGGAGTTTTCCAGTTGAAGAGGTCGAATCAGAGGATGTAGGGGGCAGTGCTAGTGGACGTGGACGTGGACGTGGACGTGGGCGTGGGCGAGGCAGAGCTAGAGGGAAGAAGGCGGCTGCGGGAGTTGAGGCTGAAACTCATGCAACTCGGTCTCACAGATAAACAGTTTCCATCGGTTTTTGTCAATACTCCTGCCGTTGCGTCTCTTATTGTGTTTTTGCACTCTCCAATGTAC
The DNA here is from genome assembly GCA_016628085.1 of Suillus occidentalis. Classification (NCBI taxonomy): domain Eukaryota; kingdom Fungi; phylum Basidiomycota; class Agaricomycetes; order Boletales; family Suillaceae; genus Suillus; species Suillus occidentalis. Next base: position 4,581 of record JABBWB010000356.1, read on the forward strand.
TCACTTACTTCTCAATTCTCGATTCTCACTGATCTCAATTCTCATCTCTCATCTCAATCGTCGGAGCTTGAATTTTGACTAAGTTTAAATTCTGAGTTCTTCTCTCAATCGGAATTCTTTTCTTTGAACCCGCTTGCAACACTTAAACTCCTCAGTGCCACTCACGCTGCAGTCCATTGCATGGATTGTGACATGACGATTCAGACGCAAAGGTTGGCCACAATGAGTGCGTTTATTGGTGTGTCTTTTAAATCCCTCCATCATAATAACCCGCTAAGATTTGATCATTTGACAGTCTTTTATTTCTTCACACCATTTGCAACATGACCTGGACCACACTTGCCACGGACGCATCTTGCTCACTTGCATCGTCGGTCAATGGAATGTTCCCTTGCTCCCTTGACACAGCTCATCGCCTCTCAGCAATATACAAAAGCCCACCTTATCCTCAACTTCGAATTTCACCTTTGGCGCTCCCGTTTCCTCATTGGCATCTCCATCCGTCATCCCTGCACATTCAGAAGGTGCCGAGAATCTGTTCAAGACATCTGAATCCCGTATCCACCAGCAACACTATTGCCTCTACGCCCTATTATCACGTATGTGGCTGTTGTCTCCCATGCTTCAATTTTGATTTCTGAATCCTCGTCCCTTAGACTTCTCGCTCGTGATGTACTCGTGTATGTCTTTGGTGATTGTTCTACTACTCCCTCGACGTGCTATCCCGACATATTGTAAGGACGAGATGTTTGATACCGCCAAATCAACTTGTGTCATCACCATCATGTGCACGCTCCACCTGAATCCCACTTCTGCTCACCCAATTGTGCCATGTGCGAGCTCCACCGCCCCTCTCCTGTACACGGAACCAATTCGAGCTCCCTACATATACTGTCCATCCGCAGGCGAATGGATCGCTTGTAAAGATTATTATAATTAAATTTTGAAATATGTATTACTTTTACCCAATAGAATAAATTGTCATCTGTATCACAAGGAATATATATTTATTAAAATGAAATTTGTGAGCCTGCAATTGCCATTGCGAGACTTGTTAGAAAATTTTAATGACTTCGCAATGAATATTGTGACAATGATTTCAACCAGCATTGCCACGTGATGCGACACCATGGTCATGATTGTCATGAGTCATCATAATTGCAACCGCGCTTGAAATCAATATTTAAATGATCATGACAATTACGACTCTATTATGGCAACCCATTTAAAGATTTGTTCTGCATTTGGGCATTGAAACGCGTTGCAAGCCGTTGAAATCTAAATTAAGAATTTCCGACATAGCCAGTGCAAAATGAGCGAACGCGTCCAAGACTTGGCCCTAAGGTCGTGTTGGACGAGGAGATACGAAAGTGGACGATAAGACGATGGCACAGAAGATAATCGAGACATACGATTCCTGCTAATTGCTGGGCATTCAACGTTCAATATTCAACGTGCACGCGTACGTGTGTCGATGGATGTTCGTCAAATGTTTGTTGTAGAATAATATAACGTGTATTCTTCATGATTTGTGGTCGTTGTCCAACACATCTCCGATGAAATTAAAAGTTGTTTCCCACCAGGTTAGCGCCTAGAGGTTCGGTTGCATTGTCGAGGTCGTTGAACAGCAGCAACATGAATATCATGACTGCGCCCGCCTTTATTGTATCAATCAACCAGTCGCATTTCAACCTCAATACATCCAATGTCGCTGGGTTCTTCGGTGGGGATGAAGCAATAGCAGCGATGACTACTGTCCATCTCTATCGTGGGAGGCGCTGGCTAGGCTGGTATAATTCACCAGGAAGTTATACCGTCGCCAAAAAGTTCGGCCAGCTCGCGAAATCAAGATTCTGGGATGGTCTTTTCCCTGGCCCAAATCTCACACCCGCTGAGGTATTTGGGCTAGATGGAAAACCTGGCCCTCGTTATTGGGGCGTCTTCTCGGGCACAGATATGACCACTGGTCACTTGGCGTACCTCATGGTACAGAAGACAAAAGATGTTCAGGCAGAGGCGGAAGTGAAAGGGAGGGAGACTACACCTCTATCTGTCACCATCGTCGATCTCGGAGACGGGGATCTGAAGCACTTGGACCAGGCACCCATGATGAGCATCCATCATGCTCTCTTGGCCGCCATTCCCATTACCATCAGTCTCGCGACGTGCACAATTTCTGCTGTTACAGGAGATTGGCTGGCATTTGCCCTCATCATGATAGGCGTCATTTCAAGCGGCATATCTTGCCTTGTCATGGGCTCTGCTCAACTCGAATTTGCTTCCGTCAAAGAAGCTGCTAAGGGCGTGCCGCCTGCAGACGGGGTGCTTCTCATGCGAACCGATGTGGTCATCCTGAGAGGTGCAGAGAAAGACATTGATCCGATAACCAAAGGGAAATTTGTTCTGAAAATGAATGGCGGTCCAGAGTTCAGGCGAATTGGACTCTGCTCGCTTCTCCTCCTCGCGCAGTTTCTTCTACAGCTCCTTCTCATCCCCCAAGCAACAACGTTCGGGCAGATCATGTTCATCTCATCGCTTGCAGCCTCATGGGCATACAACTCATTCCTGTCGTCATTGGAGCAGGAGAAGATACAAATCAATATCCTGTTGAAAGCGCTTCGTCATCCACCCATGTTAAAAATTGCGCTCAAAAATAGAGCTTCCCAGGCAGTTTTTTCATGTTTGGTTCTCAGCGATAACGTCCGGAGGCCTTCGAATTCGGACTTCAAGCCAAAAGAGGTGTTGCAATGTTTCGTTCCAAACGAAACAAGAGTATGGAATACCTGGAGAGACAAAGTGGTGGAGGAGCTGGAGAAAAACGAGGAAGATAGGTTGTTCGACCTTAGCTCTAGTGATCTGCCGGGGTTTACAGATCACGAGAAGCAGCTCCTGAAGTCATTGTTTCAGGATGCTTGTAATGCGTATAGAGGATACCAGTCACACATACACAAGATCAAATTCATATCTTCTCCGTCGTCAAACGAGAAACAATTATGTTGATTGCATGCATGTTTGAGGTTGTAGTTGTATTTTATACTTGTTTGTATCATAGCATCTATCTAAAACAGCTTGAATATGTACTACTAGTACTAGTACTTGTACTATACACTGATCAGAGTTGATTATATATCAAACCAACGTCTGGGCTTATTCAAAAGTTCCGCCGCAGGTAGGGCAGTATGATGACAAAGAGCCCACGCCCGAGCCATTAGGCTTGTTCCATGTTTCATTGAATAGTGAATACGTGAGGGTGGCCTATTATAACATAGACATCTCGACTGAAAAGAGCCCCTCAACTGCTGGATGACGCCGTACATCAGGCGTGTTATAATTCATACCGCCATTTCTCCCATTGCCTCCACAACCCCTGACCCAATCTCACTCTTCTCCTGCGAGACCGTGGTTGACGCGCTCGCACTACGGGCCCGAGGAGTGAGGAAATCGACAGCAAGCCCAGACCCAGTGGGGATCATCGGTAACACCTGCAATGTCTTCTCGACATCTGTCATGAAATCGGCAGAATCGACGACTTTAGGCGTAGCGCGCCCGCGTCGAAAATGATACTTGGGGCGTGTAAAAGTGACATTGGCATCAGATTTGGTACGCTTGAGCTTCGAAACCTCCGTAGATGTTATAAAACTTGTCCTTTGGGAGTGCGAGCGGAGCATGCGGGTAGGTTGTGCTTTGGGTGAAGATGCAAAGGGGAGGCGAATTACAACTTCGCGCGGTTGGGAGTTGTTTCTGGAAAGACGAGCGCTGCGTCGACGTTGTACATTTCCTTGAATGCTGATAAGGGAGCTGACGATCTCGTTGCTGTCTGACGCAAGCAGAGGAGAGGCTGAGATGTCAAGACTCTCGAGGAGGCGTGAGCCCGACATCGTAGGCACGCGGCCAGGTGGGGTTTTAGCATTCTCTGGTGAAGCACGCCTTCGCTTTTTCAAAGGCTCCTCTTGCTCTTGTTCCTCCTTGAGCATTTCCAAGCGCGGACGACGCATGGCAAGTGGACTAGAAGGAATTACAATAGTTTGTTCGTCCGTTGCACTGGAGTCGATATCCGCATCCCAGGGTGCTTCATACAATGCCGCAGTCGTGATCTTGGTCCGTACCGCCTTGGGTGCGCCTGGAACGGGCGGGACTGATTCTCTTGCTGCCTCTGTCCTGATCCCAGTAAGGACTTCTATCGCTCTCCGAATATCCCCATCTTCCACATCATCACCGCATGCAATTTGCAACGCCTTTGGCAGACGTTCATTGATGCTCTGAGCAACCTGCAAAAGTTCAGGGCGAGGCATAGTAACGAGGTCCTCATGGCAGCAGAATGGTGCACGTTGGAAAGATGTGATGATGATACTGTCGGTAGATGGAGACGTAGTCTGGAGAGCGACCGCGGGAGGAGGAGTGTAATAAATGGGACGGCTGATTGACGGCCTTACGGTGTCCATAGAGTGTGAACGTGGACGGGCATGCATGCCGATTTGAAGAGGAGAACGCAAGAGAGAAGTTACACGCCGAATGGGAGTCTGAGATTTGGCGAGAGGGACGGAAGAGACAGGCATTGACAAAGATCTATCAGTGAGACGCATGATAATCACAGAAAGGAGGAGGTTGGTAGGACGTTATCAAGAGCAGCCATGAAATATGAGAACTGACTCGGTGGAGGCTGACTGCGAAGCAATTCAGGATCAGGAGTGGTCAGCCACCACGTACAGATGATGTTATGTCCTCCAAGTCATCGACAGAAAATCAGTGTGCTCTGGGCTCAGTTTACGCGCAACGTGACTGTTGGAAACTTGGAAAAATCGATGCGATCAATGTAAGGACTCTCGATATCAAGAAATAGCTCAGTGCGCACCCTCGATTGGAGCCGTTGGACGGTCTAGTGTGCTTGCCAAGCTGAAGTACTGCTGCTGATATTGTTGGCTCCGTAGATCCAATTTCACATAATAATAATGCATATAGGAGCGCCTGCCAGCGACGGCCCAGCGTCATGAATCATGATCACTGCAACTTGAAAGTGCAAAGTTGTTCAAGTTGTCGTTTGTTAATCACGTGACCACGCTCATCGCAAAGTTCAAACGGAACTTTTTTGCTCTACATGCAGCGCTCGGCTGGCTCACTCAAAATTGCAAAGATACAGCGATGCGCGTGATAAGCACACGTTTACGGCGCACGTTCTCCCCTGCGGTCACATACGTCGACCAAAAAAAACATCACCGATGCGGTGGTCCGTTGACAGCTTCTTCTTCTTAAGTTCTCGCATATACAATTGGTGGAGTGTATTTTTATCAGTGATAAGCAAACAGGATGATTAGTTGCGCATGATAGCAATAGATACTCTGCCGATCTGATGCTCGAAGGATAAATACAGTGAGGACTGCTTTGCCCTCGAACCCTGAAGTGTCAACAACGCTGCCACTATTACCTCGAGATGCATTATACGGGAGCAGTCCCAGGACACTTTGGATTTAGAGGACCCGGTGGATTCATCACCCACGACTCTAACACTAAGTGTAGTCAACAAATGACTGTAGTTTCCGTGCAGTCCGAGGGGGAAACTTGAAAGCAACTAGCTTATCGCCGAACGTCCGCGAGATGTTTGCTACCCCAGTTTTCAGTGCTGTAAATTTGAATCGTTATTTTTTTTCTAGGTAAGGCATGAAGTTCACGAACCATCCGAGACAACGACCAGTACGTCACCGGCTCTAGCAACTTCCAAACGCATCATCTCTTTTTCTTCCAATATTTTTGCGTCGCCTTGAGAGAGTTCATCAGGCGTCGGTGGTGTGTATTTCGCGTTCACCTCGATCTGATACTCCTCGATTGCAGATAAAAACGAGAGGAAGGCCTCGATGATGCGTGGTATGTCCCTTTGAACCACGCCATACCGATCTTCGCTCAGGGAAGCACAGACGAAGTGCGATAGCGCTGTAACTAAGTTCAATAGCTGCATATAAAGCATGAAATTTGGCTGTACCTTCAATGATGAGTGCATCAAGCTCTCTATTTGGCAAGCCAACTTCAACAACCTTATTCAAGCGCTCTCGATAGAACCATTTATTCCATCTCATCGCTGACTCCTTCAACCAATCTGGACACCAGCTCACAACGAGATCCCTACTGCGCAATTCCATCTGCGCAATGAAGCTGGATATGATGCCCGATGTGGGTTTGGCCAGGACAGCATTAGCTGCTGGGGCAGCTGCAGACGATGGTGCCACAGACCGGAAGAGTTCCGGAATGTGCATTTGACTGGCCCGTTCCTCCATTTCGCCCGCCACTGCCTCGGCCGCCTTTGAGAGCTCCGAATCCGACGAAACTGAATCCAGCATACTGCCAAGAGGAGATTGCCGCGGAGCTTTGAAGATAGCCTTCCGAATCAGAGGGGTCGATGGCGGATCCTTGGGTTTTGGTATTGCCGGCGCTACAACGACAGGAGGAGGAACCGGCGCACCGCGTCGCAGGAACGTTTGATAATCCTGTCCAAGACGCAGGAGCGATTGACGGGCCAAGACATTCCACAAGCTCGGGCTATATTTCTGGTCACCAAATAGGGCGGTTCTACGGGCGCTCCCTGCCGAGGATTCGTCCGAAGCCAGCTCTACTAATTCGGAGTATGCAAAATGTGCGAACACTGCGTCCTGAGTCGTAATCCCCGAGACGACTGTCACGTTGGGATCTGCAGTAAGAGTGCCAACTTTGATCGGCTGGAAAAAGACCTCAGAATGCAGATTTGCTGTTGTGAAGGATCATTACCTGGGGAACATACGCGTCAAATAACGATTCCGCGAACTCCCAACTCATCAAGGTCACGAGGCCCATCGTGAATGATCGAACCAAAAGCGACCAGTGCAATAAAGGTAGAGTAAGAGTCCATGTACCCCTTGCAAAATGTGTAACAAACGGCCGGACAATAGTGCTCACTACTGGAAGCTTTAAGAGCAGTGGAAGAACAAGCATCCGCGATAAAGCAAAAACGACGCCATACACCATCAATGAGAATGAGGTGAAAAGAGCCATTGTTAAGAGTAGCTTCAGAAGATTGCTCGGGGCATATGGCTACGGGTGGAGCGTCAAACATGGTCGAGGAAGGAAGGAAACCACTCACGAGTTCCGACGAGTTCAAAGGTTTCGTCCACCTGAACACAAAACGGTCTAACATGATGTTTCGAAGCAAGAAACTAGCGGCTAGCCACAACTGGGCCAGGATGAGGAAGAGCAGTCGACCATTGAGGTAGTACGGATGTTTCCTGGTAAAAATCTCAGCCTCGAAGATTCAACGATACTCGGAATGAAATTGCGCATCACGCAACTGTCTTCCGGGCAAGTTTGCTGAATCACATACCTTGATTTTACGAAGACATTCAAACGAAGGTTTTCACGTTCTTCCGATGTAAACGAGCTCATGTAGAGCGTAATAAGCATCAATGTACATGACATGTACACTGCCAAGCACCGTCGTGTGCTTGGCTTTGCAATAGCATTCGTGAGCATTTTGGCTGGTGAAGTTGCAGGCGTGGCAGCAGCTATGCAACAGATATAAGACAGCATCCACACGAGGTGAAGTGACTCACAGGTGAGATAAACCTTTCTCATTGCAATCACAGGCAGCACACCAAAGGACCACTTGAGGCATGCCACCATCCAAGTTCCCGGCGAAACCAACCTGGCGAAAGTGCTCGTCTCATCCTCTCCCCCCAAAAGAATGCTGACAACCAGGGTAAATGCAACAGAGAATGCGAATATGTTGTGGATAAGTCGCTGTCGAAGGGCAGACTTGACAAGGGGTTCATATGTTTGAGAAGCAGGTGGGACGGTCGGGGACAAGCGTGCAGTCAATGTGGATGTTATTGCCCGCGTTCGCAGAGAGTCTCCCATTCCAGCAGACATCGTATCCTTGAACTATTCCAGCTCTGAGTATCTGTCACCACTGTATAGTAGATAGGCGATGGTAAAAGTTCTTGGTGAAACTTTGAAAGAGACAAGTGATGTTGGTGCCGAATTGACGTTTGACGTGCTGGTGCAATTGAATGCGGTAGGGTTAGGGTTCCAATTCAAAAACGTCAAGTCCGAATATTCTACCATCAGTGAATTCAGTCGATAATTCATTTATCTAAGTACATGGTACTTCAACGGACGTCGATATCCTCTTTCACCATTTTGGACATACATGCATGGCTAAAAGCCTGTATATACGTTGGCCAGTACACACTAGCGCCTTATCACCGAGATCAATATTATATTGCTGCACAAACTGCCGAAATTTCGTCACTGCGACTCAACTGGCAATTTGGTCAAAGGCTCCTTTCAAGGTGAGGAATTGACCTCGCTTTGACCGTCTTAGAGTTGCTCGGAGCCGCCTAGGCTGCAGCGCGTGCTGCAGCGCTGAGCGGGCATTGCCAAATGCTCCAAACTCGCTGAACGCAGATCTACCGGATTTAGACAAGCTGGGTCAAAACCGTGGCAAACTTAATTTATCTATATCCCGTTCGCTGGTGAACCAAATTCTCACAGGACCGTCGTGCACGTTCGACACGAACAACGTGCACACCAGTAGCAGGCAGTCTTTCTAGTAGTACTATCGCTGTCAGAAAAGCTGTCCATGGCACTGCGGGTCCCTTCACGTTCGTACGGGGTGATAACCCGAGTCAGTCCTCCATCCATATAACTTTGTATTGACCAAAATGGGTTTTTCAGACCGCGAAGTTTGAAAAATTCGATACATTGACATATGGGTAAACGTGCCATAAACCGCCATTGGCTCTTTTAAAATTATAATTCGATGAGCGGGAGAGAAGCTGGTTCTTTCTCTCGCCCCTTCACGTTCGTACTATCACAACGATGTTCGACGTGTCCATCGAGGATGCGATACCCCCTGCGTTCTTGTACTCATTCCTAGCGCTGATAGTGGCTTATCATGTTTTCGCACCTCTGTGTTCAACCGTCAAACAACGATCATGGATATTGACCACAATCAGTAGCGCTGCGATGTCTCTGTCGAGTTTACCTCTTTTCTTTCACTATGTCAGTTCTTGGGGAGATTTAAGAGGGAATGAGGTCAACGTTCTGGACAGAGAGTACCGGTCGATTCTTTCAAGCGTATCTTATCGCGTCAGTTCCATGCTTTTCTGCTTTTGAAACGTGCACTGATATGACATATCAGAGACCTATTGATGGGCGTGATTTACTACCGTAGCAAGATTAACTTGCTAACAGGCTGGATCCATCACACGATATACATTGTTATTGTCGGGTATACCTCTCACATGCGCTGGAGTCATCTATTCACGCTATGTGCTGTGATGGAGGTGAAACTCCAATTCTCATAACTCCCGTATGCACATATTGAGAACGCTAACATGATACAGGTGCCTACCTTTATTCTGGCCATCGCAAGTCTCAACCCTCGCTTCCGCTCAGATATCATTTTCGCATTGTCCTTTTTTGCCACTCGTATCGTTCTTCATGTAGTTTTTATGTGTGTCGATGGTTGTCGGCAGACATGATGCCACGAATGATTCGTATGGCCCAGGGATCCTCATGGCTTGCATATTCCCTCTTCACGCATTCTGGTTTTACGGGTGCCTGAAGGGGTTCGTCAAGCGCGCAAAGTCCGCAAAGTCCCAGCCCGTCAAGTCAGGCACTGTTACAGCATCTCCAAGTCCAAGTCCTTCAGGTCAGTCGCGCTGCTTGTACTTCAATTGCTACTAAACCACAGGACTGCGCTTATGTAGAGTTTACTTCTATACGTGCGAGGTCTTGGACGCTGCCGCGCCGTCGTGGCTCGCTTAGGCAGGCTGTACGAGCTTGGGACAGGCTTGGGCTTAGAACGGCAGCTGGACGATTTGGGGATGTTCAGCGCCGTCTGAGGGCTTCATTGCCTGTGGCGCGGGAGCAGGTGTATGCTTATGTTGGATTAGAGATGCCCCCGGGTGGAGAGCCGCAGTGGACTGATGCTGTGAAGACTGAATCCGAGTCTTTGTGATATACAGACAATTTACAAGGTGTAGTGTCTCTCATCCTTTATACCTCGATGGTTGATGTGCGATGACTTTTTATACTATGCACTCTATACCCATACCCGTGTAATAACAGTATGTAACGAACTTTTACGACTTTTATGTCTTTTATCTATTATGCGTCTATGTTTTAGGTGATGCCTGATGTATGTTCTGTGGGACGTCTTGCTGAAAGGCAGGTAAGGCTTACCGTTTCAGTCATGGCCGCCTGGCGAAATGGCATCGCGTCTGACTACGATTATGACGCGATCAGGAGATTGCAGGTTCGACCCCTGCGGTGGTCATTTTTGTCCCAAGTTCTGATCTTCTTTTGGGCAGGGAGATGTCGAGACCTACCCTAAAGTGCTTGATAGCAGTCCTTTCAAGAACCTATCTGGTGTGGGAACCTCTAAGCCTGATTATCCTTTTTGAAGGCTCTGCAGATAATACTATCAGATCTATCCACTTAAACTTTATATCCCGGTAAGTTTTCACTATCAAAACCAGTAAACTGATCCTGATTCCTGAGATAAGGATGGATCCGGGTCCGAGGAATCCCTGGCCATGGTGATCAAAGTTGTGGGGAGCGTTGTCGTTGGTGGATAGGCCATGTCAGCGTATGTGTTCTATTCTCCTCTTAGTTCCTCAGGAGTGTCTACATTGAATAAATATTGATCCGCAACTGCAGCGTGGATTAATTGTGTGCCTTGGCCCTTGGGGAGCAACTGGCATTTTTGATCGGCAATGTTATGTTATGTTCGACGCGCAGAAGTTGACGTTACTCCACCCATCAAACAAAGGCAATCAGCTCCGGCGAACAGTCCTGAGACCCAAATATCCGGGCTTATGCCAGACGGAGACCTGCTTGTCATGCAAGTCAATGTCAATCCCATGCATGATGGCATGATTCACTCCACTGCTTGCATTCAAACTAATCGCAACCGAGAAATCAGAAATCCATGTCAACGTCGTGTGGGCAGAGGCGTCGTATAATTCGGACTCGTCGGGTCGACTCGAGATATTGCAAATACGTATGTCTTTCCTATTACTTTAAACCTTTCATTTGGCGCGTGTTTTTTATTCCCTCTTAGCACCGATATCTTCCTTTTTGGCCGTTGCTGGACGTGGCGCAGAACTTGACACTTGAGCTTGATGCATCAACTGTCGTGTCTGACATGCGCGTGAGCTACCACGGATATGTTCATCAGAAGCTCTAACCCTCCGTGTCATCGTGCTCTTGAAACCACGCAGGACCTCTTGATAGAACTGTCGTGTCAAAAACTAAGTTTGCGGTTTGGACAATCATTAATCAAGGGCGTGCCACAGGTAGTGCCTCCAACCCAAGTTGGTCAAATTCGTACACCACAATCATCGAGTCGATCACACCCGATTCCATCTCTTCACATTCAATCATCACAGCAGAATTCGAAACGGCTCGCGGCGAATACGCTTTCACAACAAACGGACATGTCGGTAAAAAAGATAGGCCTACTAGGGCTCCCGAATTACATGTTTTGGGACTGCATTATCACGATTCGGCACTGTATATACAAACCGTTCTGTGCAAATATTAGGATAAGCTGAAAAGTCGCCTCATCCTGGTGTGCTCACGTATTGCCTGCATACCTGCCATACAACAATGAAACAACATCTCATTGTTGTATAGCAGGTACGTCGACCCTCGACACCTGAGATTGCTGTGAAATGACATATCAGGGGCAATGATTCTGAGAGACAACGGAGATGGCAATCGGGCCATAGTCCGGGTTATGGGGGAGCTCTTGACTTGGTTTTGATTGACCAATATTAATGGCAATAATAATTGGGACATGTCCATTTTCCCTGCTCTTCAGAATTGATGAGTGACCTCCATGGCGGCACACCTTGAAGACAAAGACGTGGATTGTGTTCAGCGAGATATATCACTGTGGGATATTTCAAACATGTTGTTAAATGCAAATATCGGAGAACGACGATTTGCTTGTGCTAGTCGCTCAGCAAGCGGCGGTGCCGAGGGTGTTAACCTTGTGATTTGGTTACACCGGATCTTTTTGTCATGGTCGCGACTGTCAAGAGTACGTTATCTGATAATCGTTGTCAGATCATCGTTATCAGATAACAAGCCCCGACGTCGACAGGGGTGACTCTTTCGTACCTGTTGAATTGTGTTGTAAAACAATATTGGGGGACGACGGAGCAAGTTAGAAAGGTCTAATCGACTCACGAGTTACATAACACGGCGAGGCACTGTCATGCCATACATGTAGACACAAGCCACCCAACAAGGGGAGTTGGACGTCCATTGAAGAAGAACTCCGAAGATACCTAATCGCCGCCCGATGAGAGCCGACGAGTCGCCCCCGCAGCTTCGGACAACCGATCAATCTTAAAGTTTTGTTTCTCCAAGAAGTGCGAACAATTCTGCCAAGATGTTTTTTTTAACTCGAGTGGCTCTAAAGTGGAAATAAGGATAATGGGCCTCCTTTTGCGCGAGTATCATGAGGGTGAGTGGGCTGGTAACTATGCAGAACAGCGAGCAGATGAACGCCAATGGATGTTTGAGACGGGTGGTTGCTCTAGGTGGAAGTCGGAAGTTGCGTCTAATACGTTTCGCGGAGTATGAATTACTCACTCGGAAACGTACCCTCTAAACGTGGCATTAAACGGGGTTTCTAATCTCCAATCTAATATTTCCTCGGTCTAAGACACCTTGCTCCTGGCGAATTACTTATTTTTTCCAGGCACTCCTACATACGGACTATTCATGAAGTCGTCGACTATAAAGAGCCATGCTTCCAGATGCATATGGCTTGTTTGCTTAGCCTCGATTCCTCATTCCAATGGCCACCGACAAGTCTCTCAGATCAGGTCGAACTGATCTCTACCCGGTCCAGGCCTGGTATTGCATGCGCCTTTTCATTTTCATCATCGCCATTTTTCAATGGATTTCTTTCTTTCACTCCAAGTTCGCTGCCAGCCCTTGTTCTTCCGACCCAGAACATGCTTCTGTCCACCGTCCTCACAGGTTTTCATGGCGTCGCGTTCCAGTGGGACTCGTTAACGCATACCGTGTCGTTTCTTTCCGCTGGACACTCCAATTCGGAAAGACATACACCCTCAACATGGCAGAGGTTTTTGTCACTGTCTCATACATCGTTTTTTTGTTTGTGTGGACGTTTATCAACAGTAAGTTCCCTGGTGATGTCACTTGCATGTTCTGACAACGCTTTTAGCAACTGACCTTGAGGGCGACGCTTTGAACGTCGGATACTGGTGCAACCGCTCTGGCATGCTGGCCGCAAGCCAGTTCCCGTTGATCACTGCCCTTGGAACTAAAAACAATATAATATCCTGTACGCTTTACCTACTCGCATCTTGACCTGTTTCGCTGACTGCCTGCAGTAATCACCCGTATCAGCTACGACAAGGTAATTCTGTCCACCCCATTCATCGTTGCTTCGTTTCAACATGATTTTTATACAAGCTCAACTACGTCCATCGCATGATATCTAGAGTCGTTTTCGTCTTGCTCTTGGTTCATGTAGGCGGTGAGGTTGTCCGACATGCGCCGTACGTGCAGCGTGCGTTAAGATTGCAATTTACTAACACGAGACAGATTCCAACCATACTTTGCGAGGCCGTGGCTCATATGGGGCTTAATTTCCGTGATCGCACTTACCGTTCTATGTATCGTCTCCTTGCGCCCCATCCGAGCGCAAGCATATGAGCTTTTCTTCTACGTCCATTTTGCTATGGCTTCGTGAGCTCATTCCAGTTCTTTTGTTTGCAACGCGGTGCTCACACTTTATCAGCATTTTCCTCGTCGGTGCATACTTCCACACCCAAGAGTTCTCGTGAGTCTCATCAGAATACAATTCAAATATTCCCCACTCATGATCACCAGAGATACATTCTGGATCTACCCGTGTTTCGTGATCTGGGGATTGGACCGCCTCATCCGCTTTATCCGTCTAGTTGTGTTTAACCACTCGTATTTTGGGTTCAAGTCAGGGCCTACGATGGATGCGACCGCTGAACTCCTGTCGGATGATTTCGTTCGGTTGCGTTTCCACCGCCCGTCTCATTTCCACTGGACGCCTGGGCAAACTGCGTATCTTATCATGCCCTCCGTCTCACGCTTACCATTCGAGGCGCACCCATTCACCATCGCGAGCTTCAATTCCACCCTTTTCGACGTGCCCGCAACACCAACAAGCGAAAAGAGCACAGCGACTTGCATCTCAGACCAGAATATGGGTTCTAGTGCTCCGTTCTGGAAAGAACTCGTGTTCTTTATCAATGTGAGGGAGGGGTTCACTGCAAGGTTGAGGGAAGCTGCTTTGAAAGGTGATAAAGTCAAAGTGTTTGTTGATGGGCCGTATGGGCCTTCTCCTAACCTGGGCTCGTATGATACATCTGTGCTCGTTGCTGGTTAGTCGCTGAACATTCAAGTTCTACATTATGAACATTAATATGCTTATACATAATCCCAGGTGGATCCGGAGTCTCGTACACCCTACCTGTATTATTGGATATAATAGAGCAAGTATTCCGGATAACCATTCCTGTATGTTAAATTAACCCAAGATAATTTCCCAGGCGAGTGCGTAACGGCCAAACCAATTGTCGACGCGTCGTTTTCATCTGGTCAATCCGAAACGTCGGTAAGAAATTCAAATCCCTAATCCTCGGGTCGTACATAAGTAGCAAGGTTAACGTCCCCCCTTAGATCATATCCACTGGATCGACCAAGTGCTTATCCGGGCACTCCGGCTCGCTCCTCCTTCTTTATCCATCTCCATCCATATTCACGTTACAGGCGCACCAGCGACTGTCGAGACTCTACCACGATCGTATGGTGCGAAGGATGAAGCCGAAGTTGAACCCGAGGATTCCCCCTTGGAGTTACAGGATAGAAAAGCCATGGAAATAAGCAGTGGTTCCCTATTTGCTATTGACTCGGTAAAGGTTGTTTATGAAAGGGCCGATCTCCGGGTTTTACTTGGAGATGAGGTGAGAGTGGCTACGGGAAGGAATGTCCGTCAGCGGTTAGTTTTTCGTCTCGATATGCTCTAGGTGACGCTTACTCTATTAAATGCAGTATGTGGTTCACAGAGCATGGCTCGATCCGTTCGTGGCGCTCTTCAGTTCAGCCCGATGAGTGTAGCGAATGGTGGACCAAGCGTGACGCTCCACATCGAGTCGTTTGGTTACGCCTGAATGGGTTATTGTAATAGATATTATTGATACTTTACGATTCGACCCAAGCGATTCATAGAGACGACTACAGGATGATTGTAATTGATGCCTCTCATGTATTCAATGACCCCTAGTTCCCATGAACATAAATTTGTTTCTTTGTTGGAGATATGCTGTGTTCGAACTCGGACTTGTGTACGTGTGCTCTTGAACGAGGATTGATCGAGATCGCCGATTGTGTAACCTGTTCACACACGGCTTATTGTTCTATCGACCAAGGGGTATTTACACAGTTAGGTGGGAGTCCGGCGTTGCGGTCCAGGGAGCTACTAGGCACTCGACTGGCGATTGCCACATGAATTTCAATTTTGAGTGTTGGTCCAGTAATTTTGTGTGTATCACAAATCGAGGTGTTCATATTTATCGTTCACTTAGCACTAGGAGCGCGTACCTTCTGGCCACACGGGTATTGGCTGCGGAAGCCATAGCAAAGATCAAGCTCAAATTCAAATTTGGGCTTGCAGGGTATTAAACCACGGTGGGATGGAACTCGGGCTTGCCTCTTTCCAGTGTGTTGGTCCTATGCATATATATGCCGCCGGCGTGCCTCTGCAAGTGAGAAATATTAATATTGATTCCTGTTTCTCGGGAAATTGAACCTGCATACACACGAACAAGAATTCAGCTAGATAATCTACTACATACCAAGTTCACCAACATCGTTCCCCTGGACCGTCTCGATCTGCACAAAGTCACGGGTAGCACTGCGGTAGCGAGGTCTTTGTAACTAGACAAGCATCGCCGTCCAATTGCCGTCAATGATTAATGGCGGTTCAGCTAGAGTCACTCCGATGCAAGTCACGGTAATAACATGAGGTTAACATACCGGTTGCTGTTGACGGGGACTGGCGGGCATTCCCGAACGGCGAATGGGCGGTTAAAAAGCATCAAAGCATCTTGCAAACCCCTTAATGATTAGATTACGGAGCTTCCACGAGGTACTGGCGTATATAAGGGTTTCATGCACCAGCTGAAAGGGTACGGTGACATCTAATGGCATCGCTCGAGTTGCACGATTGTTGGGGAAGGCAACATAAATCTGACAGCCTGATATCTGCGATAGTCGAGTCAAAACACAATGAACTGAAGCGATATTAAGCATGTATACAATAAGGCATCTAACTATCTAACAAACAAAGTTAACATCTATTAAGGTATATTACTCACGAAGCCTTGTCAGAGTTTGCTTATCTGTTGCTGATCATTCTCCGCTGCAAAGGCATAATCCGAATAACCTGTCGGTAGGACATTACCGGGCAGGTACCATGTTGCTTGGTCACCTCGCTCGAGCGCGATGTCCTTTAGCAAGCGAAACGGAAGATCAGGCTAGGTAAGGGGGATACGTCAGTCACTACTCCAAAGTCGAGGAACAAATAGCTCACATTTGATATAAACGACCTCCCAAATCCAACAAGGCCCCCCTTCTTATCTACAGTCTCAATCGCGCTATCCCGGGTATGCCCGTTCGTGCTGATGAACGTGCTGCCTTCGACCCCTTGCCAGATATCACGGATGAAATCGCTGTTTTCTCAGCACTGACTTCGTCAGCCATCGGCTCCACAACGTGGATGTATGCGAGTTTGTGTTTGCGTAGCTGTTCAACCACGTAGGAGAACTGGGGCTTGGGATCCGCCATGCCCATACCTGCACAGCAAGTCAGCTAAACAAAGATAGGCAGTACTTGATGATACACGTACCATTGAACACGCCCCATGGGCTTATCCGGAACCCCGTCCGCTCAGCACCAACAGCTTCCACAACAGCATCTGTTATTTCAAGCGCAAACCTCGCGCGATTCTCGATGCTTCCGCCGTATTCATCGGTACGTTCGTTGGTGACGTCTTGTATGAACTGATCGATCAAGTAACCGTTCGCGCCGTGTATCTCAACGCCATCGAAACCAGCGCGGATGGCATTTGTTGCGGCAGCAGCGTACGCTGCCACGTACTCTTTGATTTCATCCGTGGTGAGTGCACGTGGCACGCCTGATTTTTTCGGGAGCAGGATGGGTGAGACACTGACGTGGGGACTGTTGTTCTCTTTGGCAAGTTTTCTCGGGAGCAGGATGGGTGAGGCACTGACGTGGGGACTGTTGTTTTCTTTGGCAAGAACGGCTATGTCTGCAGTGCGTCCCAGCGCCCAGAGTTGAAGGAAAATGAAAGAGCCCTTCTCGTGGACGGCTTCTGTTACCTGCAGTCGGCGTGGGTCAGCTCCGAGTCTCATCCAGCGAAGTCTTATGATAAGACACAACACACCTTTTTCCATCCCTCTACCTGCGCATCGGTGTATATCCCAGGGACATTATCATACCCACCAGCCTTCTGGGATATGAACGTGGCTTCTGAGACAAGAAGAGTGCCAGGGGTAGACCCTCTCTGAGAGTAATACACTGGTATTTGTGGGCCCGGGACATGATCGGCGTGTGCACGCACACGCGTGAGTGGGGCAAGGATGATGCGGTGCTGCAGGTTCATGTTGCCTACGCGGATGGGGGAGAAGAGTGCAGAGCTCGAAGACATGGTGACTTATTGCAGAAATGTTTGGAAATTTATGGTGTTGGTTGGAGAGAATGCCATTCCACATCGTGTGTTTTATAGCTCAGGATGAACTGGATGGATTTGTCAGGTTCCGGTGTAGAGATATTGCATCATTCAGTCTCTTGCGATGGGCTAGGAGCGCACATAGTTGCGAGAACCGGGATATGCTCGATTGGCTGACTGATTCCGAGCGCTTGCAAGGGACCGACGATGGTGGAAGGATTGATGAGCATTGCGCTTGGTTGATTGATCATCGGATGAAGTCATCATTTAATTTTGATTACAAATATTTCAAGGCGCCTTCTTCCTCCGAGGCCTCAGTACTTGCACCCATCAACCAACCAACTGCAACTGTTGTCATCCCCGCCTTGAGGCAGACTGTTCGGCAGCATGAAAAGTCCTGGAGGTATTCGGTGAGACATTCACGGCAGGATCTCGAATGCCCATCCAGTTCGACGTTCGAACGTTGAACGAAACAAGCTAGGACATCATCATGATCGACCATCGTGCGGGTTGACTCAACTGGCTAATGAATAGATTCAGGTCGCATCTCCGTACTACCCCTGTGACAATCCATTCAACATACTTGATCAGCATCGTAAAATTTTGCGACCATCCAACTCACGGAGGTCAACCAGCGTGTGGCTATTGATTCCCATCTTCACATCCTGGTTTGAATAACCAGCTCCTGATATCGCACTCGTGGTATCCTTTTTCTTTGGTACTAATATATTTTGTGCCAGTGCACACCATCAGTCTCGGTCTTTCTCCTGGTCCTCTATCGGCTCCCACCATCTGAGCTCGTCAATCTATGATGAACCTGGTTTACCAATCAGTCCCGTGAGTAGTCAAGCACCTCATTGGCGCTGAGGTTTTTGAAGAACCACGTCACCGACAAACGTCTTTTTCCTCACGGACGCTGATGACTACCCTCCACTGTCCCCGCCTGGTGTAAGGGGCAGAATGGAATTGACCTTTGGCAACCCTCTAGCTCACTCCAGATCATGCAACTGTCCAAAATGTCTGGCACATCCCGTCCAATCAAACTACCATCCTCATCATTCTCTCGTCGGCCAGCTTCCTGCGTCTCCCATTCAAATATTTCAAACTCCTCTCTCAACCTACCGGACCTGCGAGATAGTCGTGGTCATCAGAGTCCGCTGCGAGGGGAGTAATCCATGCAAATGAGGTCATTCAGTGGCAGATGCCTCAGTCAGAGTTCATTCCAGTGACGTGGTCATAGCTCGCATTGACACTGGCTGGAGTAGCCACTCCAGCGTTCATTGACCACGAAGGCATCAATTTAATCCAAGGGGAGAAAGTAATGATAATAGGACAAGAAAAGCCAGCTAAGCACCAACGAACATCGAGATCCTATAGTACTGCGGCCCCTCACCTTCCCTCAATCGGCTTCGAGACAACAAAAGATACGGTTTATGCCTCAATGGGGTGCTTAGTTGGAGTTTTCGAATTAGAAGGTACTGACTCGACTGATGACATTGCTAAAGTACTATAGACAAAAACATGCATGGGAAAAGGTATATATATGCGAGAGTAAGGGCAAGAGGTCATCAGAATAATATCTACAATAGCTTGGGGTGATCCGTGATTACCCATCTATAACAGCGTTGTCCAGCGCGACAAGCTGTTGGCTGGTATGGTTAAGAATGGGTTTCAGCAACGCGTCTCTGTACCTCTGCCAATCCTCAGGGGTGTAATGCTCGCGTCCTTGTCGATCTAGCCAGACCAGTGCGTCAAACTTGATCATGAATGCGTTAGAGATGAGCTCTCGCTCTGGCAGCACGTCGCCCAAAAGTTTTTGGAGGCGGTATTCCTGCGCTGCTAGTACGTGTCGCTGTTGATCATCCTGAGATGGGATGCCGATCTCAAGATCACTGGCCATGACAACGGTCTCGAGCCTCAATTCAACGAGGTCCAGGTCATTTTTTATGAGACTTGAGGAGAGAGCCGTTGATATGTTTAAACGTTCGGCCGAAATGAAGTTCACGTCGGGCGCGTGAGGAGGTGCCATTTTTGCCTGTTGCAGGTATTGCTGAGTGCAAACCGGCAGCTGCGTGAAATTGAGGCCTGACAGAGCGTAGGGAAGCGGTTCATAGACTGGGGGAATCATGGTGCACTGAAGTTGGAGACAGAGGAGAGATGATGATTGGTACAAGAAAACACAGCAGTCACTGATTACGGGGAGATGATTTGTGCTACCATGATTGGGACCTTTATAACTGAGAGATGTGGCTGCTTCCAGTCCAGGGTCACGGCATTTTGACCAGCACGATCCAAGCTGCAGAAGCAAAACAATCAGTAAATAAAGGGATCATAGTGGAGTCCTGTAGTGGACCATGATGCTCGGACTAACAATAAGCCTTGAGGAAACAACAATGATGTGGTCGTAGCTCTTGCCTCTGCCGTCAGGATTGAAGACCCGCTTCCATACTATTGGCGAGAGTGCGATTGGAACAAATATTCGACGGGGCCAGAGCTGCAGCGCCATTGCGGTCTTACAAAACGCGGTTGCGAGCGGAGGTGCCTAGGGCGGACGAATTATACCATGAGTGGTGGTAGTGGGCAAAGGCGGTTTCCTCACCCGCAAACAACTACTAGTGCAACAGACTGTCCCAATTGAGAGAGAGCAACGCTGGAGTCTCCAAGGGCAGTAATGTCACTGCCTGGAGTTACCTTCTGGTAGTCGGTTGCAAGGCACTCCCGCGTCATCTTCATGCCCTTGATGTGCTCAAGCGGTACTTTCGTCTTCACGGCATTTATAGCACGGTTGAGTGCCCAGTCCACCTTCGTGAAGTCCATCAGACCGTCTTTGAACATATTTTCGCAAAAAGCTTCGACAACGTGTTTTGCGACAGCGTCATCGACCACCCACAGCGTGCCAATGACGCTTTGGAATCCCGACTTCACCTGCAACATTTATCATTATCAAGTTCAATGCATAAGCACAAGTTTTACGACGAGGAAACAAGTAATGAGGGAAATGATGGAAGCAATACAAGTGCAAAACAAAGGTGAAACGGAATGCTACAACGCTAGCCGTGTTGATGATCATTGACATGTGATGGAGATGCACAACAGAGAAACAGCACGATTTGAGCCCACCATGGGATGGATGGTGGTTGTGCGGCTGCTGTTCCTGTTCCTGGAGCTGGATGTGTCGCGGATGTTGAGGCATCGGCAAGCTGAGTGTGCGATGATGACGCCTGGGTTTGGGCGTGCAACTGGGTTTGTTGCTCATATGCTCGTTTTGCTTTCTCGAATTGCGGGCCCCGAGCAACAACCAAAGCCTAAACAAAATCATTAAACCATGGCGAATGTAAACGCATCGAGGAGACATACCTGCCTGTCCCGCACTGCAGCCACATCGACGACACGAGAACGGCTTGTGCGTTGCGTGAGATCAATTTCCTCGTTGATGTGAAAACGGAAGAGTGAGGACAGTCGGCTGATAAGTGCATCTGGATGTGAACCCTGAAGGCATTGTGGGATGGGATTCGGCTTCTTCATCTGTGTTGAGTCGAGATCGGTGCAGAAATGCGGAAAGGCGAGCTAGGAGCATACGTGCATCTACCCGTGAAGGCGTGGATGGTTGCTTGAGTTCGTCTGGCGCATCATTTTCAGGTGGAGAGCGGTGAAGGAGTGAAGACAGGCGAGCGAGAAGTGCATTTATAGAGGAATGAGGGTGTGCACCACCCATTGAGGACTGAGAGCAGAGGTCTAGATCAGAACCAAGTAATAGAAATACAGATTACGCACATCAACATCGGCTTCCATGCCAGCAAAGAACGCTGGTGAGAGTTCATCGCTGCTTAGCTGGTCAGGACCTTGCGTAGCATCAGTCTGAAATGTTACTGTTATCACAATTGAGAAAGATTGCAAATACGGTACGTACATCCAAAAATGACTTATTGTCGATTGAAGAGCGGGGTGTGCGCTGTATTCCTGATTCATCAGTTGCCTTCTGTTGGAGTCTGTCTTTTGGTGCCTAACCACAACCGATATTGTCAGTGAGAGAGAGCAGCTCATGTATTGACACTCACGAGGTTGGTACCAATGGGAAGTAGGTCCTCAAGGCCAGCTTCTTTCAGAATGGCGTGAATGTCCCACGTGTACACATTTTCATCCTGGCAAGCAGTGGCTAGTACCTTTCCATCACGGGAAAAGGATACGGAATTCAGATAATTTTTATGCTTGATGGGTGGTCCGACTTGGAGGTTGGTGTCGAGATCCCATAAACGCGCTGTTTTGTCCCATGATGCACTCGCAAGAAAGCGGTTGTTTGGAGACAAGGAGATGCCGTTGACAAAGTGCGTGTCATCATCTTCAACATCATTTTGAAGGATAGCGATCTGCTTCCAAGTGGCAGTGTCGAATATCTTAATCGGGCCCAGTGATTTATCCGTATGTTCGCTTCACAGCTTCATTGCTGTGTAGATGATGCACTCAGGTCCGCGACTGGTGCTATGCATACGTAAGGGCTACGTTGATACTTTAAACAACCTATTGCTAATGGTCTACATATATACATATCCAGATCGCGCCGATGCTGGAGCGAGTTCCTCAATCGACTGCTACACAAAGACGGTGATGCGTAATTTACATTTTGGATTTATCTTGGCTGTTCCCGAACACTTGAAAATGCCTGCCACATAATTCCCTCGTGTGCCTTTCGCTTCCGTGAAGGGCCCCTCCAAGACATCCCTGCAGTCATGCCTAGATGATGCTTTTGTCACAGAGAAAGTGCTTTCAGGAACGTGGCTTAGTATGGTGCCCCGCAATTTTATTGTCATCAGGCACTGTCTGCGTTTATGTAACGCCACCAAACAGCTCTAGCCTCCCTGCTTCATCACTCACGAGATGCACCTTTCAGACAACTCCAATATACAATCATCAGCAATCAATGGGTGTCAGGTAAGGAGTTGAGGGCATTTGTTCGTTCATGTCATTTTAAGGCGTCTCCTATGCGTTGTCCATATGTTCGTAACTTCGCTGCACAGCTTCATTGCTATGTATACGACACGCATAGGTCCGCGACCGGTGTTATGTACTGCTCATCTTCCTGCACGTAAGGACTACGTTGATGCTGGTAACAAACATTCGACAGTGTCCCGCAGGTCCCTCTCCACTCCACATATTCTTCCAGGCCATATTCGAACTCCAGCGAGCACCAGGTGTTCTAGTTTCAACGATGTCATTTTATTTCTGGATATGAGAAGGCATGGTAAGCTGATAGGAAAGTGATCATGCATGACAAGGGTGGTCGTCTGAATGCTTATCGACATCCAGTATAGAATCCGGAAATTTTCATGGCTACGCTGCGATCACCATGCAAGTCAGCTGCCATATTTTCCCATAGTACGTGCTTAAGCCCGTAACGACTTTTCGTATCCTTATCCTACAGCATGACTGACCACTTTCGAGTTTTGATCATCCGCCACCCTCTCAGGTATCGCTTCGAAACTCGCTGGCCGACTGACTGTTATCTGTCAATCGAGTTTACACTGTTCGAAAAATTCACTCCTGTTCGACGCTGGCTTCATACTTCCACCAAAATGCTGATGCCCTAGTTCACTGGACAGTCCCGCAAAATATGGCCAATCCCTACTCAATACATGTATTCAGCACATAAAAGCCAGATGGTCATCCTACACTCTCCTTCAAACAATCTTATATCACGAGTCAATACAATGCATTTCTGCGACAGCTGTTGACGCAGCTGGCGCTGATAAATGTCCCATATTGTGCGCTAGCAAAGGAGCATGCAAAGCCTGCTATTGAAAGGAATGCGTGAGGATCAGTATCTTTCATTATCTTTCCTGGACTTGATCAACGCATATAACGAATACTTACAGCTTTATGCTCATTGGAGTTTTTCACGGAATAGATAATCTTAGACTGGGGAAGGAGCAAAGAGCATGCACATCAGTCGTCGATTCATCGTCGATAATCCTTTTTCATAGCGGTTTGATCGGACATGAGATATTGCGAAGGGGTATGGTACCTCCGAGATAACTTAGAACTTGTTCGGCATTTTTCAACATACACTGCTAATGATTCGCGTCTGATAGGCAAGCGCTCCAGCTCCCTCAATCATGAAGATGTCGTCATCTGGGGTGGGGTCTAAATTCTTCAGTCAAGCAAGTTAAGAATTCCACAGGACTTCTACTAAACCCTATCAAGGATTGCCTTCGGTTTGAGGTCCTTGGGACTCATTAGCCTGGCCAATTCCCACTTCCGGGGGGCCAAAATTCATCATTAGGACTATGAGACCTGGTACCCTTAGACTCTGCTGCATACACACAAGAAGCTAACGATGGGGCAGTCCGCGATCTCTTTTTTTGGTGTGGGCGTTTCACGTGCACAATGATATGTGAATGGCTTCAACTAATATTTCATGGGTCATAAATGGGACATATGCATGGGTTACAAGGTAGCAAACACATATTTCAAGCAAGCAGCATATCTTTAACGCGTTCTTGAGAACGTGATTCATCAACAGCCAGGTCACAGTGGGGGTTGCATTTCACGAAGCGCGAAAAATCGTGCTATCTTGCTCCGTACAGGCAGAGGCACTCCCCACGTCTTAAGAGTGGCTGTTACGTGCTGAGGAGTTGGACTTTGTCCCCTATGCAACAGTGATTAGTTGTCCTCAGATCAGCATGTGTCAACCAACTTACTCAGCCAAGTTTCGTGCTAGATTCATGAAGCTTTCGATGTCTGCTCCTGTAAGTACCATCAGTACCGCGTCATGTCATCAAGCATCAGACATGACATTACCATTAAGCTCATACCAAGAGATTTTCTCAATCTCCCGAATAAAGGTCCACGCCTCTCTGTCCTTCACAGTAGCGGCAGACGCATGCTCGCAGCTCGATAAAGTTGCCGCCAGGTCATCTCGGCCAAAGAGTTGTAGCCAACGTTGGCGACGGGCTGCCAGATCGAGATCAGGGAAATTGATGGCTGCAACAGGGGAACTTCAGTGATACAGTCAAGTCAGATAGCTGGAACACGCACTAGCGGAAAACTGCCTGGTTAGAGTCTGATGCTCGCCTGCGAACACCGAGGGCCACAGACAGATGCAACCCGACGACTCAAATTCTTTAATCACGGTGTTGATGCGTTCCTGACGAAAAATTAGCCATGCAGCACGAAAGATCTAGCGATCAACGACATACTTGATTGACTGGAAATTTAGACTTCATGAAGTACTGTGCGACATGTCTTCAGAAGGGATACAATGGACACTTTGAGAGATGATACGTACATCCCCGCGGTCTACGACAACCACCGCATTCCACTGGATCGCAAGCTAAGCCACCGCGTCAGAGACGTATTACGACATGAAGATGCATACATACTGATGCTACTTTGGCGGCCCAAGGTTGCACATCGGCAAGAGATGGGATGTCGTTCACCCGAATGTCAATCATCGGGCGTTTGAGCATATTGCAGATCGCATGAGCAACGGTCTTCTTGCCCGTTCCTAGCGCCCCTGTGAGCAGAATGTTCTAAAAGGGCAGAGGTAAACGAGAGAGATGCAGGAGTAAAATTTTAATGCGCACCACGCCTTGCCGAACTTGCTCTGGCTGTTGCCCATCAGGAGAACATCCAATGGTATCCAATATGGATTGGATGAGATCCTGCAACACACCCATCAGCTTCAGAAACAAAGACTTCAAAGTTTCTCCCGCCCGAACCTTAGTCTGCTGGTCCTTGACCAGCTTGCTCCACGCGTCTTGATCGTAAGTGGATGCATTGCAATCTAAACCTTTGAATGTAACCCATTCCTGGCCACTAAGGTTAGCTTGATGATCAGTGCAAACGTACAACGTGCTCACGTGTTTTTTGGTATCATATCCTGTAATCCAGGACAGCCGCTCGAGCGCGAGTTCCTCCATATTTTCCAAAGGCAGCTTTGGAAGGTCAACTGTGATGGGAGGAGGAAAGAACATGTCTAATTGAGGTAGATGGAGAAGTTTTGAGTTGGGGAGATGGTAAAGGTTTGATGTCGGTACAGGGAATCCATGAAGGGTATATATAGGGCCAAAGTGTGGACTGTGGATATGTGGACTGTGGACGTGTGGAGCAGGATCTATGGAACAATGAGCAAAGCACGACTGAGTTCGAGCACTAGTCAAGGAGCAGTAAACGATATATTGCAGAACATAAGACATTTTTGATGAACAATGAAGATGGAATGTGATATACGATTGTTCCACGGCCGGAGAGGACTCCAATGATAAACATGGATCGTCATCAATTGATCCTCCTATAATGAACTAGCATGCGTCGCTGGTAACCATGGGACGATTTATCAGACCTTGAAAGAATACCGTGAACATGACCAGCTTCGTCTATGCTGTTGTACTATTATGCCGACATGATCTGACTGTATTTGAGCTGAACCGACTCGGAGTGTAGAAGTTGGGGTGCGACGCTTGGAGCAGAGTGATTATGTATGTGCCGAATGTCTAGAGGCTGCGCAGAGAGTGATTGTGAATTTAATAAACGTATTTAACATGAGAAGACACTAAACACAACGTACTGGGTGAGTTTCATCATGATGTAAGTTCAGTAAGAATCGTAGTGCATAACTCTAATGCACCCACATGCAAGAGACTGACTCGGTAGACAGCAGGAAAAATGGAACGCGGGTAGCAAATCATACATGCAAGAAACTGGGGAACTGACGGTAGCGTACGTGGAATGAATATGCGAAATAAGAACCTGCGGAGATGTAGTGAATGTAAGTTGAAAGACAAAATGAAGGGTATACTCAATAGTTGACAGGTTCAAGTTTGTTTTCAAGCGCACTGTCCACTGACGTGTTCAAGAATCAATTAACCCTGGAGATAGCAGTATCCAGCTCGGCTCTGACGCCGCGATTCATCCCTACTCGTGGATGGACCTCACAGCGTGACGAGGATAAGAGAGAGCGGCAGCTTGAGTATCTTGAAGCCTGTGTGCGTGAGGTTTGGGAGATGATCGATGATCGATGAAGGTTGCTACCCCCGCTCTCCCCTGAATTCATCAGCTTTGAGATGACCCGGAATACATGCATACCAGTGATACCATTTCTCGTTCTGAGAGAACGATGATGGCACTGCGCTGTAAATAGACGGTAAGCAAATGTCACATCATGACAGGCCGTGACTTGCAGTCACTCTCAATCATTCACCGCGACGGACTCTCTTCAAGTTCGTCATGCTTACTGGTAACCTAGTAGGCTTCGACTCACATACCACGAATTAGCACCTTTTGATGCATGATGTTGGACTTCCTGCTACCGTGACAAGGCTGAACATACCCACCCATCTCGCAATACAGTTTTCCTATCAATTTCAAAGTTTATGACCCTCCAGTCACCCTTCAACGCCGGGTCTGAGTGCCAGCAGCCAAAGCCAGCAGTACTGGTTTGTAGCACAAGCATAGTCATCACAATTTGCCTTGATCGGACTCTTTGGGAGCTTACTCTGCATTTTCAAGCCACAGCTGGGCCAACTCACTGTGACCAAATTAGAACCGTTCGTTTTCTGCGAGGTCAGGAACATGAGTTCGGCTTACTCACTAGGTGTCAGCATCGCGAAAAGCTGTGACACAGAATTCCTTACGACTCACTCCGGCACACCTGAACCAACTATCAGGTTCATCGATCGATGAGAAAGCACTGGTCAAGTGGATCCTCTACTGGTGGAATGGCTGATAAATTGTCTATGCCGCAGCCTCCACATCATGCGGCAAGTCCTTTGTCAATCCGAGCGCTTAAGGATACCGGTTTCATTTATATGTCCACACCTGCGCTATATTCACATTCACTATCTCCTGCTGAGCCGACATGACTTCAGACGACCTTTTCGCAATTTCCGCGGACTGGCTCAAAAGCCTAGAGGTCGCATCGTCCACCGGAGATGTTGCGTCATTTGTGAGCCATTTCCTATCGGACGGATGGATCAGAGGTCGGTTTTTATCTGCGGAACTAAGCACATTCACGAAGCTCTCTTTTAGATCTTCTGTGTTTTTCTTGGAATTTTAGGTCACTGTCAGGCCCGAACGAAATTCACGGATTCCTCTCGGAGGTGGTTGATGGAAAGCCGCGAATTGAGCACTCCGGTCTTCGCGATTTCAAGCTAGACGATCACACCGTCAATGCGCCTTCACCATTTAAATTGCCAGGCCCGCAATGCATCGAAGGAATACAAGGCGCCTTCACCTTTAGTATCACGCAACCAGCTGCACTCGGACGAGGTTTCTTCCGTCTGACGCAAGATGTCGATGGAAGGTGGAAGGCTTTAACTCTTTTCACAAACATGCAAGACCTCGTCGGATACGAGGAGTCTTTGGCAGACCAACACGGCCTATACGAGGATCGAGGAATAACTTGGGAGGAAGATGTCGACGGAAGATTCCGTGCGATCGAGGCCGACCCCACTGTTCTGATCAGTGCGCCATTTCCTTTATGAACCATGATGTTTTGACGAGCCATAAACAGTTGGCGGTGGACTATCTGGCCTTATGACTGCAGCGCGACTGCGTAGATTGGGCATCCGTGCGCTCGTAATCGAGAAGAACGCGCGTGTCGGAGACTCCTGGCGACAGCGGTACGTGCAAATACAGCGGTTGTATGCTGTTCTTCATTATAAATGCGATTCATAGGTACCCGAACCTTACGCTGCATACGCCCGCAGGTCAAAGCTCCAGTACGCCTTTTCATCTTTCTACAGGAGGCTTGGGGCTAATCTACAAACAGTGCTTTACAGTCCTTATCCGTATGTCCCTTCCTATCGTTCAAAAGTATCACTTATCTCAGCCATACTAGTTCAACCTTCCCCAAGTATATTCCTAAGGGGAAACTTGCTAATTTCTTGGATTCGTATGCTGTGGACCACGGAACTGTGTATTTGGCTCTCGAGTCGCGTACAATCGACTCCAGTGTACGACCCGTCATCCTGCGAGATGGACCGTGGAAGTTCAGCGCGGAGATCAGACAGTTTTCATCAACCCGAAGCACCTGGTGCTTGCCACAGGAAGCGGAAGCCCTCGCGTCCCTACTTGGAATGAATGGACGAATTCCAAGGAGCCTTGTATCCATTCCGACTTACATAAAGGACACAGAGCAATTCCGAGGCAAACGCGTTGTCGTTGTGGGTGCGGTAAGTCGCATGTCTCCATCTCATACGTACGCGTACACTCACGAGAACGTTAGGGCAATGCTAGTGCAGACATTTGTCAAGATTTTGTCGCGCATGGTGCCGCTGAGGTGCGTGTATGGAATGAACTATATTCAAATCATGAATTCATGAGGGATAACAGGTGACAATGGCCCAAAGAAGCGCTACATGCGTTGTATCCTCCAGTGCCATGGAACAAACTCAGTTCAAGTCGCCTTTCCCTGATGGCACCCCGATCGAGGAATTTGATTTCCAACTAATTCAATGCCTCTTGCTTTTCTCCTGCAAGTGAACCTATCAGGTGGGGCGCAACACATGAAGATGCTTGATAAGGAGCTCCACGAAGCTTTGAGCAAGGTTGGATTCAACTTGACTTGGGAACTTTCTCCCGGTAGTGGCGAGGTTGGGGTTGCAGGATTTGTGTTCAAGCGCCTGGCGGCAGGAACTAGTACGTTCGCATTCATTCTTGAGACGAGTGATATTATAAACACTACGCAGTGCTTGACATTGGCTGTGGTAAGCTAATCATCGAAGGGAAAGTCAAGGTAGGACTTGTATTTGTTGTCTGAGGGCTGCGTCTGATTGGTGCGATATACACCCAGATAAAGCAAGGTCAAGACATCAGTCACCCCGACAAAGATGGGATCACGTTCAAAGACGGTTCCAAGCTTCCAGCGGATGTTATCGTACTAGCGTATGGTCTAACTGGTAGTTTCTCGTGGGTGTTTCTCACGCATGCTGCAGTACAGGAAATGAACCAATCATGGAGACTACGAGCCTCTTCTTGGCAATGAAATTACCGACCAACTTCCGCCTGAGGTGTGGGGCCTTGACTCAGAGGGCGAACTTAATCAGATATATCGGCCCTCTGGACGTCCGGGACTTTGGTTTGCTATCGGTGGATTTCCAATCTCCCGTTTCTTCAGTTAACACCTGGTGGGTTCTCTTTCTCTGTCTATCTATATATCTTTTAATGAATGCGATCACACAGGGTCTACAGATATTGGCAAGAGAGCTCGGTATAGTCTGACAAAGGGGGTGTTGATGTTATACATGATATTTCTATATAGCACGTCAAAATCACAGATACCGACATGATGGACCAGTCAAAGTGGACCAATCGTGTAGAACAAGAGCTCTCTGGAGTCTGTACCATGTTTTTCATTAGCTCCACTCAAATTTTAATTTTTTTCTGCCAGTTAATTCAACGCAGGCGCCATTGGACAACAAATATAGGAAGGTGGCATACAAAAGCACCGCTGCGACCAGTTTTGCATCTAGTCCATATTGAGTGTGTTCGGCACCAAGTCGACAGCTGGTTAGGAAGCACCATTATTCATATCAGATTGCCAATACTGTAGACCTAGCTGGCAATCTGCTGGCAAATATGGTCGAAATCATCCATTTGAAGGCCAGGCCGACCACGCAAGAGGAATGTCAAAAAACAATATTCAACACATAAAAGCCAGCTATCTTGCTACACTCTCCTTCAAATCACGAATCACAAACAATGCGTCTCTCCTCGGCAATCATCGTGGCAGCAGCTATGACATTATTGATCTCTGCCATACCCGTTGACGCGGCTGACGCTGAGAAATGTTCCATAATGTGCGTTGGCAACGGAGCATGCAAGGGCTGCCGGACGAAGCAATGCGTGAGCATCGATATTTTTCCTGAATTTGTCAATGACTCACCTGATGCCATGACAGTTATTTTTCTTCTGCACAGTGAGTCATGTTTCTGCTTTTACATCGGTACAGTATTGCCATTGTTACTGACATGCGAGTTACCAGTAATTGATCAAGAGAACTTATGAATAAATGAGAATGTTATTTATGTAATTTCGACCATGTTAATTTTGACTGCCAGATCATGAGCTCGGCAGCTCTAAGTACATAACTCACAGAGTCGTGAGCGCGCACTTGCAGCTGAACAAGCAGAATTACCCGATGAGACAGCAATGCAGACAGCCAATCAGTGCATCAATGATGACAGCAGCCTGCCGTGTGGTGCTCTTGTAGCGGAACTGATGTGTTCTGGAGTCGAAACTGTCCACGGAATTGCGAGCAGAGAATGGCAGTCTAACTGCATGCAGAGAGGTTGAAGCAATGGAATTTGAGGGTGTTGAAGAGGTTGGGCTGGCAGTCGAAGAAGAACTTGGGCGTAGAAAGAGGAAGCGAAAGGCAAACACATTGTACTCATGCTCCTTTTGGCAGCATCACGACAGCGAGACAGAGCAGTAGAATTTTCTGCCGTCCGTGACAGTTCGTAGTGGGAATTCGTCAATCCTTGATATGACCCGTGACAAGCGTCAAATTTCGTCCCGGCAGAATGGTTTGTGACGCGTGACAGACGAATCGAGTGAAATACTACAGTAATCTCTCGAAACTGAGTACTGAACGTTGAGCATGGATCCGCAATGTGAAGATCCTAAGTGCTGGCATCACCGAACATGGGCAAAATCGAAAAGATAAGGGCTGTAATTTTTTAAGTGGCGAGTTTCTCAAACATGATACTTAACCCGATTGATTATCCGTTGAAAGAGCTTCTGAGATTTCAATGTCACCCCTGCTAATTCTACTACACTTTATTTATTCTTCAAGATAGAGTATGTTGTATTGGTGCGGTACATATCTTGCCATAACCTATTACCTGGATTATTGAAATTCTTTCAGCAGCCACGTCGACAGTATTCATATTTCCTGTCACCTGTTCCAAAGTGTCAACATACAAGCTAAACCATAGATTCCTCATCTTTCTGTTGTTTCCCCATCCGCATTACCAACGTCACGAGACCGATGACAACTAATCCAGCACAACCCACAACAACACGCGTCCATTGGTTTTCAGTTCCGAAGATCAAATTGCCAAAGGCCGCAGCAAAACATAGTAGGCTATCGCGAGGGTTCAGCAACTAAGCTCTTCATGCGGTGACATGAATACTTACGCCCACATCAGCAGTCCATATGGCAAGCTATACGTTATAGCTAGCACTTCTGTGTCGAAGAAAGACTGCGACACGCGTGACAGAAGTGTGACCTGTCCTTTGGGTCAGCCCTCAATAGAATCGATGATATTTAGTTGGTTCACGTACAGCTCCTTCACAATCCTTCTTTTGGTTTTGACGAACCAGGAGAAGTACGAGGAGGACGACTGCAATGCTGCCAGCCACTGATAGATAACTCAGTAGTCTGGCGACGTCCTGCACAGATGGAATCGCAAGAAAGGCCACGTTGGCATTGAGAATAACTGTTGCCTGGAGTAAGTCGTAAGTATTGCCTGACTCCACATGTTTCGATAACAAATTACCGAGAGCGCCAATCCAGTCCATTCGTCATTAAGTTTCCCGATAAATTGATTCCAGAGGACGCGATTGATGATCCTATCAACCCATATAACCTTCAGATCTTCTCGGTTGGTACGCGGGGCGCCAAAGAGTAGAAGAGAGGCAATGATGAACAAGAGCGATTGATGATCACGACCCGTGAAGTAGATTGTTTGGTCGGAATCCAGCCTTGCACCCGGTTGTCCACAGAAATTGAAAAACTTTGCTTTGACTACCGCAATATTAGCGAAGGCCGGTAGAATCATTGATTACGCACTGAACTCGGACATGAATCGAGCTGAATGAGAATGATTTAATATACTTTTGGAAAGCACATCGTTCAGGATGAAAACATACCCACAACACATCTCGTGTGCGTAAATTTTCCTTCAAGAGTTCCTGTCATAGAGAACATCAGTAATCTGGATCGTGTTCGCAAACCTTCACCAAAATTACCGTCAATGTTCATAACGAGGTCCAACATTTTCTCTAACTCTTCTCTTTCAAACGGAGCAACGGACGTTACAGACGTGATGGTCACTGTGAGATTCACAAACATCAATGTCTCGCTCAAGGAGATACAATGTCATATAGAAAATCACCTGCTGCAGCATGCATAATCATTTGTTTTAGTTCCTCAAGAACAACTTGCGTCACTCTATTTTCATATGGAAATAGTTCACAGTGAGCCCTTGAAACTGTTTGAGTCGACATCAAATTCATAAGGACAGCTGACACGATGTCAGAAACTGACTTGTCATGAAAATGATAAACATACCTGGACCTCACCAGTACTGAGCTTCAATAGCATATTCTAAAGTCGTGCATGTTAGCATACAGAAAATGCGGAAGACAATAAGAAGTCACACACTGATATGTCCCATGTTCCTCACTCCCCTGATGTTCTCGAACAATAGTTCTGCGTCAAATTGTTCCAACCAGAAGACGCAGCGTGTGTCCTGTTCGACGAAATAGTAGCCGCAGGTACTCTCATCAATATCTTCAACAACCAATTCCGTTTTGGTGGTGATTTCTACGTCTGGGTCGGCACGTGCATCGTTATATAGCTGATCTGCGAATGCATCGATCGCACTGAGAGTTGACGGCCTTGACAAGTCCGCATCAGTATATATCCGCTGTCGCCTTCGTTAATGATGGTGTGAAGCGCCGAATCTAAACCTACCCGAGTTTTGTCGTAGTAATACAAGGCACCTTCAGGGTGCGCAATTGGTTCCCATCGACTAGAGGGCGGTTGGCTTGGTGTCGTCAGCTTACAATAGTCCAAGCGCAGAAGAAATACACACTCCTCAAACACCTTGTTCCCCGGCTTAATAAACACGCGGTCCTTCGTACGGGGTCTAGGCCATGATTAAGAATCGAAACAGGAGGCCATGAGTACATCAAACCGACTCACACTGTCCGTTTCCTGTCATATCGATTCACCTCAAATGGCGGAATAGG
This sequence comes from Suillus occidentalis, assembly GCA_016628085.1. Taxonomy (NCBI): domain Eukaryota; kingdom Fungi; phylum Basidiomycota; class Agaricomycetes; order Boletales; family Suillaceae; genus Suillus; species Suillus occidentalis. Next base: position 38,347 of record JABBWB010000356.1, read on the forward strand.
CTTTGCCTTGCGTATTGATGCGATAGACGAAGGTGTTGTGCATGACGATGCAGATACGCACGAACTTGAAGGATTAAGGTTGCTGTTCGGTGTGACACATGCACCACTTGCTGTAGCAACCGAAGTTGCACCAGTTGAAGGTGCTGGAGAAGGCGGCGACTTCTGTGGGGTTAGTGAACCACCTCCAGGACCGCTGATTGTGATATGAGGTGCTGTTCTTTTAACGAGTGACTACCTCAGCATTTCGCTGCTTTTAGAGTATTGACGGTAGGACATACTGTGACAGTATGGGAAGAGTATAGCTTGTTGGCAAACTTGAAGTTGCAGAAGACCCTTGGAGCCTTAATCACAGGCGAAGATGGGCATGATTGAATGAGTACATTGAAAGAACAGACGAACCTACGTGCCCAAATGTAGTCAAAGACAGTGCTTAGCCCCCCTCTGGCACGGCTTCGTAAATTGGGCGGAGAAGACATTGAAGTATTCAAGGGGATGCCGCAGTTTTCCCAGCCTGAAGCTGAAGCGCCCGGAACAGCCTCAAAGTGAACCTTGCACGTGTACATCATGATGCATGATGTACTACGACTGTACAATCATCCTGGTGATCTGCTAGGTAAAGCCATCAGTGCGACGATACCCATAACATGAATCTTTGGACGCCATCCGAATTGCCTGATGAATGACATGGACTCGCATCGTTGTCTAAAGCCCATTCAGTCGTCTCAGGCTGGTCAAGTCTGATCAACGTGCAGGCTATGGCCATCCCGACGCGACGGACTGGTGTTTCATCGATATCAGACTCGTCTGTTCTTTTCAACCGAGTCAGCCGAGGCCCGACGGACCAGCAAGATATTTTCCGGAAATTCGGAGTTTAATAGGAGTCGCTTGTTGCTGAGTCGACACCTTGCGCGTACCATTGTTACTGAACCAGTGACAAAGCATTTCCAAGCATCGTCGCCCAATCATCTAATCAATCGATCAATGTCATCATCCCAACAGAACCGCCTGTATATAAACAGGTACTCGATATCTTCCTGTTATTTTCTTCCCCCCTTTTATTCCATTTATTCATCTCAACACCATGGGTTTCTTCTCAAAGTCATTCGACCCAGTCACTGACCTCCCAGACTTATCTGGTAAAGTCATCCTCATCACAGGCGGAAAGTGAGTACGTCACACACATGACCAGATTGTTATTCACAGCTACTTTGTAGCTGCAGGTATTGGCTACTCAACTGTGAAGCACCTGGCACGTCGCGGTGCCAAGGTCTACATGGCCGCTCGCAGCCAAACCAAGGCAGAGGAAGCCATTGCGAAACTGAAAGTAGAGGGGCTGGGTCCTGGGAACGGCGATGTTATTTGGTTGAAACTTGATTTGAAGGACCCCCGGAATGCGAAGAAAGCGGCAGAGGAATTCATGAAGCAGGAGAAGAGATTGGATGTTTTGAGTCAGTATATGTTTTTGTTCCTGCATTATTTTGGCATGCTGAATAAATCATAGTTCACAATGCTGCGGTGTAAGCTGATCAGCTTGCGTAGGCGTGATTGATACTGAATGCCCCATAGGTTGCTTGAGAATTACGCCATGACACCGGACGGTAAGCTCCTGGCTCGCGTCGTAAAGATTCGTACTTAAGCACAAAACACCCAGGGGTCCAGGAGATAGCGATGGTTAAGTGCGTCTTCTTGCAAAAAGAAACATGTACCAAGCATTCATCTACGTTCATTCCAGCGTAATTAGTCACATCGTCCTGACACGCACCCTTCAACCTTTGCTGGACCAGACAGCAGCAGAACCCAATTCAGACGTCCGCATAGTTGTCGTATGTGATACTTCGCCGCATGCGTCCCGATAACTCACAATTTCATATTACCATCCAGGTCGCTTCAGACGCCCACCGGTTCGTATCAGGGGAACCTCATTTCCGCAACCTCGATGATCTTAATAAGGAGCTCAAGAGTTCGCTTTCCCCCACCTTCGCTCGATATTGTACGTCGGTCTTCTTTTGGTATCTTCTGTTTCACTGAATTTCTACAAGGCATGTCGAAACTCATGAATATACTCTACGCCTTTGAACTTCAACGACGCCTCACCGCTATTGGTTCTCCTATCACTGTCATCACCGTTCACCCTGGAGCAGTCAACACCTTCTCTGATAAACCGCCTCTCAACTTAAAGTTTATAGCCTTTCTCGCCAAGCCCATTGTTTCTCTATTCTTTTCACATCCAGATCAGGGTGCATATACCTCGGCATTTGCAGCTGCGTCGGAAGAAGTGGCCAAGCAACGCGAGAAATACAAGGGCGCGTATCTAACGCCAGTAGCCAAATTATCAGAGCCGACGAAGGTGGCAAAGGATGAGGGGCTTGCAAAGGAACTTTGGGACACTGTGGAGAAGTTTTTGGAGGAGAAGGGGATTTGATAGAAGGTTTGTTTGTTTGACGGGCTGAGATTGATGGATGACGAACAGATGCGCCTCTAAGAGGTGTTGAATGGGTATAGACGTCGATCTCAGCTCTTAATTACGATGGGACAATCATGCCTGTTGGTATGTTATTATGTTTGCATAGGACTGGTGCCCGTACATGCTATCCGCTCTCTCCTTCTGTTTGATCTTGCATCTTACTGT
>JABBWB010000357.1:0-40679 GCA_016628085.1 Suillus occidentalis
TGCAAGACAACATAATGTCATCAAAGGCCATTGTCAGGAGATCACCTGCTGCTCCGGGAACTTGGTAACTTTGATTTATTACCTCCTCTGATTTGGTGGATGTACAACTACCTCAGCTCCGTCATGTCTACAATTATGATGCACATGGGCCCACCCGTCTATATTTTATACCACCCTCGGCCCACCCGTCTAATACAATATCCCGTACAACACCCTCGGCCCACCCGTCTAATGAAATATTTTATAAAACACTCTCGGCCCACCCGTCTAATACAATATCCCGTACAACGCCCTCGGCCCACCCGTCTAATGAAATATTTTATAAAACACTCCCGGCCCACCCGTCTAAGTAATATGTGTCTGGGCCCACCCGTCTAATTTAATGTGTCTGGGCCCATCCGTGAATGTGATACCAAGTACCTACCCTTCTATCTGATACACATCTACCTTAATACACCCATCTGCATTATATCCAACTACCTCGGCCCACCCGTCTACCCAATATTCATATACATCGGCCCACTCATTTACTCTACATATTCCCTGCATGGGCCCACCCGCCTCCATCGGGAATAATTTACCTCCCGGCCCATCCGTCATAGTCGAGGATAATTTTGCCATGGGCCCATGGTCCGCTGGCCCGTATCATACGGGATATTATGCACGTCCGTTCCCTCGTATTATACGGAGATAGGTCACTGTAATATGTGGACGAGGATAGTTGGGATGTCATGCTCAATGATGCAGAAGATGATGCTGATGACGAAGCTGATGAGTCTGACTTTGAGATGGACAACTAGGTCTGCTCCATGTTACTTGTTCCGTAATTCTATTGCACTACAATATATAATGTTGCACTGATAGCAATAGAGCCGTGGCTTCGTTTGGCTCAAGCCGTGGCTTTTGGCTGGCTTCGGCTCATGGCCTTGGCTTGAATTATGGTGAGCCGGAGCCCCCTTAGGCCAAGCCTAAGCCGGGGCTTTGGGCCAAAGCCAGGCTGGAACATCATTATATGAAAGAGCGAAAGCCAATACCTTCCTGACTGTGAGGATATATTCACCTGGCACGCAACATAGAAAATTACAGCTTGCTTCACTTTTGAACACTATTTTCTTAATATGTCTGATGTTTGTTAGCTATGCCTCAAATTTGGAATGTGTGCGAAAATTACATACCTTCGCGAAGCAGCTAGGCTGTGTTCACCAGGTGAGTGACAATCAATTATAACATGGTGTAGTGAGTGACAGAAATGTTTGCTCAACTATATGTTGATACCAGTTGTTTGAAATGCAGGGATGTCTTTCAGTTACCAGTCAATGTCCCAGTGTAATCCTGAGTGCCAGCTCCTTCCAGAGAACCACAATAAGCTCACCAAAGCAAGTGACAATCAATGCATGTCCTAGTTGAACTTTTGATGTCATCTTCAATTGTCTAACTGTCTTCTTGTGAGCTACGGTTGGAAATCCTTGCAAAGAAGTGTTCATGTTTTCACCAAGCGAACAACAGTCGACCTATGTTTTACTTTGAGTTGCTACCCAACCTTCCGTGAGTATGTGATGGTCAGTATTATATATTGTTGTTTGGAATCCATGCCAAGAAGCATTACCTTTGCATAGCATTTAGGGGCATGTTCACAAGCGAGCGACAATCAAATTATATATAGCTTCAAATCTTCTCCCAATTTTTTGTAAGTATCTGATGACTAGCAGGTACGGTTAATGTGCACCTCCATTCCAAGAATTTGCTGGCTTGACCCTGATGCTGTATCCTTATGGTATAGTACCTTGGCTCTAGTTTTGACAACGGTGGACGATGGCTTACCTCATTGTCTCACTCACTGTTTAACCAGAATAATATGCATTTTGTCACATTCGCTATGATTTAGTTTTTTTTGCGTCCCACAAGGGGATGCTGGATGCGTGCATTTGAGACTCTGGTGATACAAGTCGTCCATCTGACGATGACCTTGCTGTTTGGCACCAATATCTATTTGTGATGGCATATTATTGTGGAACTAGAGAACATGAATATTACTGGAGGAGCGCATGTACTCACATGACTGGCAGATAATGTGTATTGTGTCGCGTATCAAAATGACAGCATATATGGCCGAATAGTACTACTGCAAAACTATTCAATCCTCGTCACACTGAAACACATTGCAAATTATCATGATATTAAAGCAAGATTAATATAAATGCTGAACGTGCTATGTACAGGCTGTAGATAACGACGGTATTACTGTAAGGTATGTCCTGAGTCCTACTGGTGAGTCGAAAGCAGTATCGGCGCAGTGCTGCCCTTTGCCTTGCAAGAGCGTTTACAGACATGTTTTCCTTGGCCGATTTGCTGAGGTCGTCACGACTGACTCCTTCCAAAAACTTTCCTAAACGGTGAGTTCAGTTAAGCCGCTATGCTGGGACAATCAATAACGCACCTAGTCCACCATTCTAGAAGCCTGTCTGTCCGGCGCCGAGCTTCTCGACCAGGAGCCCTTTCAAAGAAGTACACAATGGTCCACCAGAATTGGACATAGTCAAAGTCCCCGTCAACAGACCGCCAAGAGGTGACCGAAGAGAGAGCAAATCGAACCTGTTAGTTTTTTTCATCAGATACCATCAATCTCACAATGCTATATGACTTACTTGGCAAATTATGTATGCAATTGACCGAGGGGTGACTTTCTCCATCTTGATAATCTGCGCTACGTGCTTCTTGACCTTGATTGTGTTGAAGGATTTCCTGGCGCGTCTGTTGTTTTGAATGATGTCCGCCCCATCGCCGTCGCCTTCGACATCCTTAGCTGAGGAAGGCGATGTGAATACTGCTTTGTAGGCCTAGAAAACCAGAGACATCAACTCCAGGCTACTGCTGGGACACCGTGACGCACCTGAAGAAGAATTTTACTCTTGAAGAGCCCCTCCTCCAGATCATCGGGATTCGTAGTATACTTTTCGTATACGAATGTTGGAAAGGAAAGATCGGTGACTATGTAGCCATCTGCACGATCTCGAATGCCTGCTTTTACACTGGTTAAATGTGAGTGATTTTTCCTGGGATTCTGAGCATACCACTCACGCTGAAGTCGTTCCAATCGAGTTCCGAAGGGCAAAGCAACCTGCCGCACGCATCGTTGGTGAAACCACGGGAATGCTTGTCATCCGGATCGACCAGGGGATCAGGTTTAAATTCACGGTTAACCCATTCGGAAACGAGAGCCTTCAGTTTAGAGGTATCATCTCCTCGAGCAGCGTCAGACCCTTGCCGAAGCTGGAAAAAACGATTCAGCAAGACCAAAGCGGTCATCGACATATTGAAAATCAACCAATTTTAACATTTGTAGGTATTCTTCGTAATCCATATCCATGGCCTTCTTGTGGAACCACCGCATGGTATTCGTGAACGTGATGTAGCCTATCTCCAATCGATCCTCACTGCACAAGACCATGAGTAGCGTTGACAAACCCAGGGAAAAACTTACTCGAGGGTATGATGTGCGTCTTCATCAAGGTCATACCTCCGGTCGTTTTCAGCAACTAGATCCTCGATGCTATCAAACAGAGCAACAACACGCCTAACTGCTCTTCCTTGAGCCACAAAATAATTCGTCTGCCTAGATTCTAATCAGAAACCAAATTCAACATCTGCAACAGCGGCCATACCTTTCTTTGGCGGCACGTCCAGATTCGAGGGCCTCTATTTTCTCCTCCAACTGCGCGATTCTCCGTTTCTGTCGAGCCTGTGCTGATAATTCTGCTGGATCGACATGGCTGCCTTCACTGGTCTGCCCGTGCTCGACGTGCTGCGGCGGCGCGCTGCCCGCGCCCTCCGAAGCCTGCTGGCCCTGCTCGACGTGCGACGCACTGCCCGAGCCCTCAGCATTGAAGGGTAACGCACTGTCCTCGGCGTTGGACATGGAAGTGGAGAAAGATGAGAAGGGAGAAAATGGTTGGAGGGACGACTTGGGGAAATGCGAGATGAGGGTCTGAAAGCTGACCAGCGGTGGCTTGCGTCTTATATGCTGGCCGGGGTTTGTATGCGAGTACCGATTTAGGAGAACACTAAATGACAATATAATATACGTCGCTTCGAAAGATGCCCTGTTTTGGGTATTAACATTAGCATGAAATGTGATTGCACAGGGTTCTCGTGACCTGCCAGTGCGAGCCTGAGTCAACTTGAAGGAGAGTGTTCAAGCCCAGCAATGCCTATATCAAAAACGTTACAAAATGACTGGAGGTCGGACCCAAAAACATACATAGAGGGTGACTTCTTCGCATGCTCGGGACCATGAAGCAGAATTGTCGGCAGTGACTCGGAGTGCCTAGTATGATAGTAGTGATAGACCCATGATGCCACGGTATTATTAGACAAACTTGAACTCCCAGGCCTGAGTCTGATGCTGCCTACTACTACTAGTACTACTAGTAGGAGCGAACGATACCGTGGCATACCTAAAATATTCTGCACTTGATCTTCTTGCAGGTGCGCTGGACTTGAAGAGGTAGTAACTGCACAGGGGATGGCTCGTTCACCTCTCAGAGCTGAACAAATAACATTGCCCTCCTCAGGCTCGAGGTCACGGTGGATTGTGTGATCTATACAACCTCACTAAGGGACTCTGGCGCGCCAGAAAGGCGGAAAATCAGAAACAGTTTATCCAGCGAAGAGTGAAAGCGCAGCATCTGCCAGTGAATCTGGAGGAACAGTAAGTTGTCTGTGAACACCGTGGAACTAAAGAAAAATATGACAGGTCATAAGAGGGTTTGATAAAACAAATCACGAAAAAGCGCACCAACCCCCAGTATGTCCTGAGTCAATCTACAGGGAGATCTCATCAACAAGTTGGTCGGATCCTGTAATTGAGATCAACCTCCTGTATCGGTGGGGTTTGTTCTGCTGCTGGCTGCTCGAGTGATCTGCCTGCACATGTCAACCTCATCTCATTTTGTTATCAACATGAGAGTGACATTTTTGTTGAAATAGCGGGTGCGATGGAGAGTTCGCCTGGATTGTGAATAACTGATAATTATTTCTCTAGAACTGTCCCTGATCTCCGCGTTATCGCAGGAGCTCAGTGAAGGATACAGATCACCAATGCATGTACCGCTAGGCAGTGATGTGATGGTACTTGAGAGAATGATTTAATGAAACATATCGAACAATGACTCACAACGACAACTTCCAAGCTCATCATCATTCGAGCTTTCCGTGACGCTGCTTTCAAGTTGAACGCTTTGAATCTTTCTTTGTAAGGTTTTCGAGTCGAAGTGATTTGTCACGATAGCACCGGGCGATCCATTCTATCGTCCATTCGCTAAGTTGCTTGCGCCGGTGCCAGTGTACGATGATCGAGGACAACCACGACAAGGTTGTTTATTAGCGCTCACTGGCAGCTGGGCGGAGTATGAAGTTGGAACTAGTATGATGTGACCACTAGTACTCCAAATCAGGCGAGCGGTCACGGTTACATGATGGCCTCGATATCATTGACTTACGAGTCTACTACTACTACTACTCCAAGATCAGGCTAGCACTACTCGTTTCCACTGAAAGTTAGCCTGCGCAGGCCACTTCAAGTTATTCAAATTGATCTCGTTAACAGCCGCTGGCCCCTCCGAGCGAGCGAGTCACTCAGGCTGGCCGCCGCGGCAGGTCCACTGGCAGGACTACCGTGACTACTAGTAGTACCGTCGTCACCAGTCATGGTATGATCATAGTCACTGGCAGGCTTGAGTCCGCCGAATGCGTGGATTACGACCCCAAACTGGTCTCAGAGATGATGCCTTCAAGTTGTCACAGGTGAGTCTTGAAAATCCACCGCAACCAGCGTGACTGTGCCAGTTTCGCAGTGTGATGGTTCTGAGTCGAGATGTGTCACATGCATCTATTCAATTCGCGGCACCATGATGATGGAGATCGACTGTTCGTGGAGTCTAGCATAGGCCCAAGCTGCGCAACCCCTCCGCAAATGACCCAGTGATATGATCATGGTGGGGATCAAAACAGTGTACTAGTATGTAATCTTGATGTAATCATTTTCAGCATCAAAGTATTCACACACGGCTCAACAAGTCGCCACGGTCACGTGACAAATAGGATGCAGTCCTTGTGACCTAAACTCAAAATTCCGATTGACGGCTGAACATGATGATTAAAAATGGGAGGGGAGGAGGGGGGGGGGGGGGACATTGTATACTAGGTCAGATTGCACTCCTTCGGTCTCTTCGCGAAAAAAACAACTGACTTAAAATTGCATTTTACAGATTCAATTTTAATGTGTCTGTATTTCGTCGCGAATTCAACGTGCTTCTGTGTATCATCCAATTTGAAGTTTAACGACCTTTGAGCGTGAACACTGTCAACTTGGTAGGTCGAATCCATAGACTACCTTTTACCTTCAGCGTTCAAAACTTACATCTCTACTTCATCCGTGACTCTCACCAAGTCTCGCAATCCTGACCCATTACAACTTCGTCTATCATCACCATCACTCAACATAAGGCATTTCTTTGAGGTAAGTTCAGCCGCTCTTCTCAGGGATCTGATCTAACAGATTTATCTTTCTTGAATAGATGACACAGACCCATTTCTCAGCGAGCATCGGCACTCGCAGACGAGCAGGAGAACATATCATAGTAAGTATTCGTTCGCTCTTTGACGTATCTTACTTCTAACAAGATGAAGCGTCAGCGCGATTTCTATCGCAGCGTGACCACTCCACCATCGGCCACTCCATCGGCCAACCCCACTGTCAACAATGCGCTTGCCACTACAAGACGTGGGCTTGCGCAACTGTCCGTCGGCGCTCAGGCGTCCTTACGCAAGCTCAGAGGTAGTTGCGCGCGTGTCGCCAACTACATAACCTCGGTAGGAAGCAGGGCATAGTAATTACAGGTATGTTTGCTTTCGTCCTCAATGTTGCGCAGCTCTCACCTTTCGTACAGATCATATTAGAGTGTATTTGTGACGCACTATCTACCACTTCAAGATCTACATGCTACCATCCATCCATACTGTACCGTACTATACTATACATACTCATACCAAGCGCACAGGAACCACAGAGGAGCTGCATCATCAATTAGTTTACATTCACTACCATCTCCCCCACATTGGACCTACTATCATTTGAAGCCTTTTTCGGACTTTGCATTGCGGCCGTCAGCATCACAGTTAATCAACATGTAACGACTTAGTACAATGATAGTAAGATACACAATGTAACTTGTATAAAACTCACAAATGCTGGCCAAACTCAGACTCAAGCTCAGTAATAAATTGCTGCGCATAAGTACTGTATTGCGGCAGACTTCAACTCCATGTAGTAACTAGTCCTAGGTGGTAATGCAGCTATGTTACCCAATCATGATGCAGTATGTGATCAGAGTCATCATGATGACCATGACTCTGCTACTACTACTTGTAGTATGTCAACTAATCTATGAATGGTGTATTCCTTCAATTCTGACCATTGCTTTGCCAAAATCTCATCCTGCTCGATAACATCTCTAATATGTGCCTTCGACAGGTCATACATAAATTTGAAAGCATGGGCTGTGAAATCTATTTCAAGGTGCATCTTTCTGTGGGAAAACTGCTTTAAAACGCAGTAGAGTGCAGCCATAGTGGTGCAATAGAGGTTATCAAGATCTTTGACATAGTCTTGGTATTTGAGTTTCCTCACTATGCCAATAACCATGTCCAGAAGTGCGTCATGCTCAAACACCATCCATTGACCAGTGTTGTCACCCTTCTTGAAAATAAATTTGAGCAGGCACATGGCATTGTAGATGAGGTGTTTGATCTTGCTTTGCTTCAATTCTGATTCCAGTATCTCCAACCAAATTGAGGGACATAGATCATAGCCTCGTTCGACAACAGTGAACGCTGACTCCTTAGAAGCTGCCATTATGAGTTTGAATGGCATGGAGAGCTGCATGTACAACGATCCCGCATTCGTCACTGCCCACCATTGACTGAAATCTGTTGACCTACATCAATCCTTTGTCCACCTTTGAGATCTGATTTACCTTGAACTTCTTTTTCATCGTCTCGGTTGAGTTGGGTCCAATATCATGAGCCTTTTCTAAGCATTTCTTGACTGCATGTGCTAGTTCAGCCTGAACTACAACCTCCCTATCTGAGGATTCTATCATCACGCAGATGTTGACTGCATGACTGATAAGCTGGGTTTCTGCAGCCAAAATGAAATCTTCATGTTTTGAAAGATTGTGTTGATATTTAAGAGGGGGAAGGTCGAGACATGGCTGCATAGAATCAGTGGGGAGATGATCAGAGGACGTTGTAGAAGGCGCAGACTATTTGACTATGAGCATGTATGATCGTTTTCGAAAGAGAAGCACTTACCAAGGTGGGCTTGAATATTTTCTGTCGCTGACCCACGTATTTGATAAATCGCCATGCACCATCATCATGACTGCGTTTTCGAGATCCTCGACTGATGTTTTTTGGGGGGAGGTGTCAGCATTGTGAGGGGCTGTAAATCATCTGGCGCTGCCGGTGGTAGTGTAGTAATGCAATCCATGGATACAACTGGTGGGGGAAATTTGTGCCAGTAGTCCATAATGGCTGGCGGCAGTATTAGGGCCAAATCACTAGGACGAAGATCCTGAGATGGGACCATGAACGGCGGTAGAGGCAAACTGCCATCATAATTGTTGAGGGATGAAGATGCCCACATTTGTGGCATGGTACTTGGATACGGATTGGACGGGACTGATGGATGCCAATTGCCGTGATAATTGTTGAGGGACGGCCTGGGAGGTGCACACATTTGTGGCATGACAGCTGGATGAGAATTGGACAGGACTGATAGAGGCCAATTTCCTCGATAATCAGACTCAGAGTTGCTCAAGGTAAGTGGAGGCGGTGCTGTGGCACCTGGATGCAGATCGGATGGGATTGATGAAGGCAAATATTTGCCTTGATGACTAGTATGGCTGAATGTTACGAACTTGGATGGGTCTCTTGCCGATGGTTCAAAAGAGAACCGTCCTTCGCAAAGGATGTCTTCGACAAGCGGTTCCACCTTCAGACAAGAAGGGGTTCAGGCCTTTGATACAGGTCCCATGGGCTTGATACCGTGTGGGGCTGGATCAAGGGTTCGGTCTAGAGGGCTGGCACTAGTGATGTGGGGGCCTAGCTCAGCCTGAAAGCCCTAGCTTGGGCTTGGCTTTTTGGGGCTTAGGCCTTGCAAAACCTCAGACCAAGCTGTGGGCCAAAGCTGCAGCTTGGCTTGGGCTCAATGACGGCTTTCAAAACAAAATGACTTGAAATTCAATATAGTAAGTAGTGCTTGAGTCCTACAGTACTTCGTCATCATCTGCTGAATCAACATCAGACTCTGAATCTTCCTCCTCCAAAATCAGTGTATCCCACCCAGGCTCATCATCTGCTGGCTCAACTTCTAACCCATCAGTCTCATGTTTGGAATCTTCGCCTACTTCTTCTGTGAGGGATGAGGGACCAGGCTCCTGAAATATAAGTTCATTATGAAGAGAACACTTTACACATTGTAAATCCTCGACAATGTCTCCTTTCAGCTGATTTTGCCGCTTGATAATTGTGATGCCTCCTTGCGAGAAAGCTCACTCGCTCAATACAGATGCTGCCATGATGGACAAGTAGTCCCTTGCCAGCAAAGCCCACACTGGATACCTTAGGGCATTAATCTTAACCAAAACAACAGTCAGCATTGAGTGAGTAGTGAGTGAAAATGACTTACACCCCACCACTGAATAGTGGTCATACCTGCTGAGGGAGCAGCCTCAATAGTTTTGATGTAGCTTGTGAACTCAGCCCTCCAAGGTTTCGATGGATCCCCGATGGACATGGCTCCTGGTTCTGCCTTAGAGTCATCTTTGGAGTCACTCTGAACTTCCCGAATGAGTCTCTTGAGGCCGCCAACCTTACTTTTTGTAGTTGCAGGCTGCAACAATGCAAGTGACTGATTGAGCTCGTTGTAGCACTGTTCAAAAACATTCTCAGCACAAGCAAGCAGATCATCGAGCAAGTTGATGGCCAGTGCTTCTTGAAGTATGTGAGTTTGGATGTTGGATCAAGTACTAGTATGGTAGAGTTTGTTAGAGTCGGGATGATAAGAATAGAAAATGATGAACGCATGGCAATAACCTAGGCAGCAGTGTCTGTAGTTTTCTCATAATATTCATCTAGCTTCTCTGCTGCTGCCTTGAGTGGACCAGCAAACCAAATATACTTGTACCTTTCCACTTGCAAAGACCATGATTTGTGAAGTGTTTCCAGTGCAGGAATCATGAGATGGAGAGTTGATCCTCAATCAGACGAGAAAGCCTGCTGCACCATGTCAGCATATGAAAGAAGGTCCATGAACTGGCCAACCCGTGTCCACTCGGCAGACATCAATTGCAGAAAGTCGATTTTGGCACGCTTTGATAAATTTTGCTCTTGGCGTCCCATTTCATACACAAATGTATCAACATGCTGTAATGGCAAGTCTGAGTCAGAGTAAGAAAAAAAAGGTGTGGTGGTGTATTATACCTGCTTGTTGCAATTGGCATAATTAAGCATGATGTAAGTCAAAGACCAGTGGACCTTCATATCAATTAGTAGTTGTGTTGGCAAAGAGACACCTGCTTTCGTCTGAACAGTTCTATATAGCTCTTTCCATTTCACTGAGGAATGTTCTTTGACACAGATGCTGCAGACCAGACCAATCTCGTCATGATTGACCCTCTGCGCTAGATCTGGTTCGTGAGCATGTGGATTATGGGGGTTGTAGTGGGGTGCCTTGCTATAGGTGCTGATGAGTCATTGTGTGCTGAGATTGATAACATGTGCTAAACAACTGTCAGACTTGTTAGCAGTTCCATCAACCAAATCAAAAAGACTCACTTTATCTTGCATTGACGCCACAGGAAGTCTTTGTGGTACTTCACCTCATACAACTTTGAGAATTCCTGCAACATAGTACTATTGTTTGCTGCATTGTCACATGTGACATGGCCAATCTAGGTCAAGATATAAGCACTGTCATTGAGGAGGTGGAATTTTACTGACTTTGTGTGTGACACCAACACGATCAAGTACCTTGAATAATGCACCACCTAGATGCTGGCCATTATGGGCATTATTGAGCTGAGTGAAACCAAGTAATGTGTTCCCAGGTACCCATTGCATCAGATCATTTTCTTCGATCCAGTGGCCAGTGACAGCAAAATAACCATCAGAGTTATCTGCCTGCCACACGTCACATGTAATATTGATTGCACCACTGATAGATTGGCTCTATAATTGTGTCAGATACGAGCAGATACTGTGAAGCATGGTACATACATTCAATTTCTTCTTGAGTTTGGTCAAATGGTTCTTGAAAACACGTATGATTTCAGCACACGTGGCCTTTCAGCCTGGAATCTTGACTCCCTGTGTGGCATGTGAGGTGACATCTATCATTTCTTTGAACTTGGGGTGCTCAAGGGCCTGTTGTCGGAAATTTGCGAAACCCATTACAATGCTCCATTGTTGAGATGATGTTGAAATTCCTATTGTCATGATCATGTAAGATTGATTGCTGAGTTTCAATGTATTGCAACGTGATTGCAAAGTGCTTGCAATGCATCCTTACCTGTATTCACACTCTCACCATCTGTATTCCTCTGTTTCCTTGCTCATATCAATTCTGTAGATACTCCGTATATATCTGGCGACGTCATGGGCTCTGACAGGGTCAAACTCTGTGATCTGTGCGACCAGACCATCAAACCACAAGGCTGGTCCACTCACCAAAAAGCCTGTGAGAAGAACACTCAAAAACGAGCCCAAGATCAGCACATTGCAGACTCAATCAGGCAGCAAAAAGGTGCGTTCTTAAATATTCTTATCTAATTCTGTGTCAGGACTACCTGCAGCAGGTCTTGTTAGTGGTACTGCTGTCAATGCAGTGGGTTACAGTCTGAATCTGCTTGAGACACAGGGTAAGTCTTACCATTTATTATTCTATCACTCTATTGTGTCATTTATTTTACTTATTTGATCATCAACAGTCCAGCGCGACCCTTCAGCATCGATGAGTTTCCATGATGATAATTCAGGCCCTACTTTTGGTGAGTTTGATTATTTCTTTTCCTGTTTTGTTGCATATCATTAACATGGACTTTAGAAGACCAGCCAGCTATCCCTGATGACAACAGGGACCTTCAGTATTGTGAATTTAAACTTGATGACATGTCATATCCCATATATTAATGCTTCTCATCCAGACTTCTGGAACATAGATCCGATCTGGTCCAATGTACAGATCCACTTCTGATCCAATATACGATAAGCTTCTTAATTCATTTCCTGTTCATATAACGTTATCACAGCCTTTCCTGCTATCAGTAATTCCTTATTACCGGCTCCTCGGTATTCCTTAATTTCCGGCTATGTTTTCCTTGATCCGTTTTACTTGTGACTAATTCCCAGCTATGTTATTCCATCCATCCACTCGTGATTTCCTTCTGGCTTCTGTTGATTAGCAATAGACTTTGCTTATACTTTGTACATAGCCTCAAGCCTTAGACATTCAGTATATAAACTCCTGTACTTACATTGTAACACCTTAGTTCAAATATCATCTTAGATTGTCCTCTCTCTGTCTTCCGGACTTGAGTACTCGTTAGGCTCTTGTCACCATCCAAGACTTACGGATTGTATCTGATAGTCTATATCCTTGGCTCTATCTTCAGATAGTCTTTACTCTGTTGTTTTCTGGTCCAGATTAGTCTTACTTGTCTTTCTGTTATCTGGATAAACTTCGGATATCGATACATTATACATTCTAATCTTTGGATCTGATATGTTAGTGTTTCTGAAGTACAAGGGCAATACTCGGGAAAGGGGCACAGCATACGAGCTGAGGCCAAAGCCCTTCAGATCTGTTAACCCGAGAGTATGACCTTAACATGACATCAAGGTTGAGCACCACCCAGGGAGTGGGATCCTGACCAAAGTCTTTGCTTTCAATAATTTCACATGTCGCCCTGCCCATCATTCCTCATGGTCTGTGCCAGAACCTGACACACAGCCTTGGCATCCTTTCAGGTCTTGTTTGAAGTTTGACGTTGCTGAAATTGCCCTCAAAGCGGCCCTCAATAATGAACAAATGGACCATCTCCTTGACATATGCTGTCGCTGCGCACAGAAGTCAGAGAAACTAACTTTCAAGAACCACAAGGATGTTCATGCTAAGTGGGACGCAGTTTCTCAGCGCTTAACAGGGGTTGTTTTGCCCATTGTTGTATGATTCTCATTGGACTAATGTTTGAGCTTAGTTTACAAAGGACGTGATTTCGATACCCTTTGCAGATAAATCATGGGACTTTGATGTCTACTATCACGATCTTTGGGAGTGGGCTACTGACCTCCTCCGCGATCCCCATCTGTTTCCTTATTTTCATTTTGATGCCCAGCACTTGTCAAAGTTCAATGGCCAGTCTTTTGAACAATTTGTAGATGAGCCTTTTACTGCTCAAGTGTACTATTCATATGTGTTGTATGGTAATTTTGATGGCATCTCAATGTAATTCATAGTCGCAGCTGCTGCATAGCGCTAAGCCCCTCACCTTCATATTGTATGCTGACAAAACGAAGTTATCTAGTTTTGGTACCGCAAAAGGTTATCCCATTGTTGCACAATTGATGAACTTACCCACCCACATTCGCAACAGTCAAGGAATGGGTGGCGGCTATATTGTTGGGTGGCTTCCTGTGGTATTACAATATATATGTTATACGCATTACTTCTTACTGATTCTATTCATAGGTGAAGGAAGATAAAGCCCATGCTGGCTTGCTGGCATGGGCTAACTTCAAGGCTACAGTATGGCACAAGTCCTTTGAAAGGATACTGTCCTCACTCGCTGCAAAATCAAAAACCAGTCAATGGTTGGAGTTTCTAGATGTTGTTCAGCACTGGTTTTTTCCACTGATACTCATTTTATCTTCTGATTTTGAGGAACAGTGAGCTTTGGACTTTGTGATTGATGTCTCGCTAACTTACATGTTTTTAAGGTCAACAATGGCGCTTACTCATGGTGTTAGGGCCTTATGGCCGTGCCCAATCTGTCTTGTTCCCCATGATAAACTTTTGGATATGTCACACTGCTATCCACATTGCACATCTTGTGAATCACAGGCTATCCTAGCAACCACGCAAGAAAGGGAGACCACAGAAGAGAGGGAGGAGGTACTGAAAGAATATGGACTTTGTGATGTCCTGGTGAGTTTATCTTTACTCTTGTGCTATATTGTTTTAATGTTGTCTTAGAATTCGTTTTCGACAGTGTCCTTAATGGATGTACATTGCATGTTGTCTTGGGACAAATTGCACTTTCACTCTGGCAGTCTATGGTCTGATCACTTATGGGTCAAGCTTCAGAAGTATATAAACGTTCTTGGACGAGAGAAAACATTTCAAGTAGACAAGAGGTAAGTCGTTTAGATTCATTTTGACTTGAGCTGACATGAATTTACACAGCTATCAAGCATTTCCCCGCTGGTGAGACCAAAAGCATCCAAACCAGGTCATGAACATCTCATTTACCAACAACTCCACGCATGAAGACATTTCAAAGGTTCGTAATTTTTTTTCACTCTATCTCGCATCTAGTATTAACATATCGCTGCTAGATGATAGTATATGCGACCCACAATATATTGACAGAGGCAGACTGTCCTCTTGGTTACCTGCTCCTTCATTGTGTCTGACTTTACCTCAAACTCGATATGCACACCTTGCTTGAAGTTCACACAACAGAGACCATAAGCAGTGGCCGACACACACACCTTGCATTTGCAGCTCTTTTGTGGGCATGTCTCATATACTAATTACTTCTTTCAATAGGCAACTAATTTCTATTAGCAATATATAAACAAAATGGTCGAGAGTGACAAGAACTGGAATTTTCCGAAGTTGCACATGGGCTCACACATTTTCGATGATGTTGAGGCAAAAGGAGCAACATGAAACTACAATACCAAGCCAGATGAGAAGATGCATGGCTTGTTAAAGGACTCATATCTGCTGCACATGAACTTTCGTGACGTAGCAGAACAGGTGTGTTTCAATTTTAAGAAATGATCTATTATAATACCGCAACTTGATTCAATTTTGACAGATTCTCCATATTAATACGTGGCAGGTGGCTGCAGATCATATATGCCGCCACTTATTTGAATTTGACAATCATCGATGCCAATTGGACGAAGAAGACTTACTGGAGGAAGAAGACTTTGTCACCACTGTCGTCGATTGCCCTATCTCAACATGCAACTACCTTCACGTGAACCTTGGGTCAAAGCAACCTCCGCTGACCTTTGATGTGATTCAGACGGCTCATCAAGCAGACCAGGCCTTCAGTAACTTCCGCGTCAAGCTCAATGATTTTCTAAATGTTCTTTTACCCTCTTTGAGCATACCATTGCCTGAAGGCAAACACATTCATCTCCGAGGAACTGATGAGGTATGTATGTTTGTCTTAGTTCATTTTTGCTGCACTGACATACTACACGCAGATTACAGAGCACCGCTTTATTTGCGTCAACTATGAGTCAATGGTTGATTGGCATCAACATACAGATTACCTTCATTGCAACCCCCATTTCTTTGGTTCGCCACACTTCAACTGCATCTTCATCTGGTTGACAGAGAATAAAGTCATTCTCAGCTGGCTGGTCTTCTGTTTTGAATGTCTTGTTGGGAATAATATGTTTCCCTTGGCTCTTGTTCACCCTTTTGATGTTCCTACAGGTTTGCGCACTTGAAAGGACAAGGATCTCAACCTTTTCAGAGTTCGCACAAGACCATGAGCACAGGTACAGTTTTTTTCTGTTAGATCATTCATACATGGGGCCCTTCTGGTACCAGATGGACCTTCTGATTATCTTGTAGTTGATACTGCAGATACTGACATGTTTCTTCACCTAAAGATGATGCATCTGGAGGCAGGGCACATTGTGTGCATTTGATCATTTGTCTTAATAAGAACATTTTTGCTTCATTGGCCGCTGAAGAAGAGGAATCTGAACTGCGGGGAAAACACAGGTGGGGAAATGAACGCAGTAAGTCCTGAATGCGAGATATAACTCGACCTGAAGACAGCTACTGAGTTAAGGGAATCCTCTCTATATGAGGGATACTCAAGTGCTGTGAGGCGCTGAGACCTTTGCGCAAAGAACGAGGTGCAAAGGGTGACTATGGGTGGACGTGCGCGAAATATGCGCGAGTGCGAGATACGCGATGGTTCGTGCGAAGTGGTAGCTCGCGTGGACGCGTATATGGGATCTGACGCGCAAGGCGAAGATGCACGCGAAGCTTTGAACGGGCGAGAATAGAAATATGCTGTGCGAAGTTTCTTTAAGACAGATGTCTAGAGATAGTTGAATCGAGCAAGCTGATGGTTTCTAGAAGCGATCGCACGAAGTGCGAGTATGCGAGAAAGCAAGTGGATCTTGATTTCCAGTTTCTACTTTGCAGTGGGAGTAAGTGGGGGGGGGGAAATCGACCCAAATCAGAAAACGTATCTAGAATATATGTAAAAGTCCAAGCGTCGCTAGGCACACAGGACCGAGTACACGAGCCAAGTAGGCTAAATATAGACTTGAAAGTAGGTAATATGTGTTCGTATTCACGCGAAGCGCAGTGGTGTGTGGGTAATACCAGAACTATGTTAGATAAAAGGGTATAGTATGAGAAAACGCACCAATAGACACCAGTGGGATATGGACGGACGGATGGATGAGCGCGCGAATCATGCGACCGCGTGAGGATTGCATGTGAGGCCTATCTGCAAAAAATAAACAGGTGCGTGTATGCGCGAAGCTACTCCATAGGAAAAGGGCTGACTGATGCGTGAAAAGGGAGGGAATATGAGGATGTAAGCCCAGGGAGACGCGAGTCTCTACACTGCCATCATGGACACCTTAAGTTCTCGACTTCTACTTAATCTGACCAATCCTTTCATCGCTCCTACCAGGACAAAGCTGATCTCAGACCTTAAATGGCAAGTCATTCTCTGGTTTTCACCATACTTTTTATCATTGATTGAATGGGTACAGACTCACTGAGATGATGCACAATCATCTCCCTCACACTGGGCAATCCCAACCAAGTACAATATCATCATTTGTCTCTGGACCCACCCATTTCACAAATTCCTGGAGGCCTTGAGGTGTGCCTCATTTTTCTCACCCTCACTCTTGAACACCTCCAAGACTTTATATATTATGCCTACACCTTCTACACTGGCCTTCTAGAGGAGCCATCTTTGCGTTCATTCAGATCAGGCTGGCTCAAGGCTCTTGGCAATCTTGTGCAAAATGGATGAAGCTGATCTCAGACCATAAATGGCAAGTCACTCTCCAGTTTTCATCATGATATCATTGATTGATTTTGTGCAGACTTGGTGATATGATACATAAGAAGCTGATGGAAATCTTTCTTGCACTGAACATTCTGGCTTCCCACCAGGTAATCCCAACCAAGAACAATATCATCATACATCTCCACAAGCTCCTCAACCTCTTGTGAGTCAACTCTCCCCATCTAGTTGTTAACTGCGCACCTAAACTCTTTGTCCTTCTACAAGGCATGCTATTCACTAACATCCAACTTGACAGCTTTTTGCCAACCCTTGCTCACTTCCTTGTGACACTGGTGCAGGTGGTCCAGCTGTAAAAGCTGCCAAGAAGTATCAAGTTGCGCCTACATTCTGTGATGAAGACAGCAAAGAGAAGCAGATGGATGTGGATGATGAAGCTACCTCACAAGCATCTCCAGCTCTATCAGACGCAAACATGCCTGCAGAGCTGCCACTGTTATTCAAACTGGCATTGGAACTTGCATTTTCAATGTTCTCATTCGTTCTCTGCAATCTGATGCAGAAGGCCTCACCTTTTGCTTGATCAACACTCAATCCTTATATTTCTGTCATGCTCACCTTCTTGGCTACCATCAAAAAACATGCAGAGACACTGTCTGTAATGGAGCATTTGATACCTTGGCATGATCTTGTGTAGTCTTTCGCCACTATTCCTTGCGATATATTTACTGACATGCAGGGATTGGATATCCCAACTGCTGGCAATGAATGGTGGGTGATGCTGACGAGTGGTTGTACCCCACCTCTCTCCGAGGACTGGTGCCTTCATGGGATGGAGTGGATTGGTCACAAAATCTTCGAGCATGGATACTGGAAGAGTGGAGAGGAGAGATGGATGGAGGTGGAGATCCTGGATGTGGAAGAAGGCGGTCAACTCACTGATGGGATTATTGAAGATGAAGACGACGAAGAGGGTGGTCACTCCCATGGAGAAAGCTTGTGTGGAGAGACAAGCAAGAGATGGAACCATCTTGTGCACTGTGCAGTTTCCTTGTCAACAGTTATTGATGGGTTCACCTGCCAGGTAGAGGGCACACATGAGTGGAGGGTCGAGGGTGTATTGGAAGCGAAAGTGATACGATGGCTTGGGGAAGATCGTCATGAGCACGAGGAAGAGGAGTGGAGATGACGTGGTCATTGATATTGATGATGAAGACGCCTATGAATCGTCAGAATAGCGTGAAGATGACAAGAATGATTCTGAGGAAGTCAAGGATCTCAAGGTGCGTTCCCTCATTGGTGATTCAGACTGACCTTCTTGAAGAGCTGGCACTGCATTTGTTCTGATCCAATGGCTGGCTTCATGAGGCTCTTGGCAATCTTGTGCTGGCTGCAGCATCTACAGATCTTCTGCTTCAGGTGAGCCCACTCAAACAACATCTTGCCTACTCCATTCTGAGCATTATGGCAGGCTATCCTACTCTTGTACTAGATCCCAATGCATATCCCATCAATGAGGAGCTTAAGACATTATATCTTAGCCTATGATTTAGACATGCATGCTAATTATTACTTCGCAGTGCTGATTTCATTTGTTGTATCAAAGGTCACCTCCAGGCTATCACGCTTTCCTTCATAATTGATAGTCAAAGAGTAGGCATGTTTTTTCTTGGCACTGCTGATACATTGCTACAACTTCGGCTGCATCAAGCACAAGGCATGATGATTTACCTTATATACTGTGCTGTCATACTGACTATTTTCTCATCTCCTTGCATCTAGTTAGCATCATGTCTCATTTCTCTCAAAACACATCTGACTCAGACAGTGAATGGGATGCAGAGTCCAATGTTAAATCTGTTGCAATTCCAGGGTCAAATGCCTCGAAGGGAGACTTCATGGACATAAGTTTTAGATGTTAAACTACTTGATTTACCTATCTAACTCTCCTCTTACTCTAGGCACTCAAGGTACTACAAATCCAGATTCAGAAGCTTGCTGAGGAAAACTGCACTCTTCACAAGGAGAACAAGGTTCTCGTTGCTGAGAAGCCTAAATGCAAACATCATGCAGAAGCTCCCAATGAACTCCTGGCCCACGAACAAACAATCACACTCTATGCTCATAAATATGGTATGACTATTGAAATGTTCCCCAACAGCGACCTTTTCAGCATGCAACGTCCCAAGAACCCAATGCCATTCAACAGCCAAGACCAATACTTGATGGCAATGACCCAGGAATTGGTGTTTTTGGATGAGCTATATCAACACTTCCCTAGTTGCTTACACAGCATTATGGAAAGCTTGTATTTCAGTGATCTTATATGTATTACATGTTTCACTACTAACTGTTGAACTAACAATCATCCTCCAGGTAATGAAGTCCATTTCTGAGGCTCACTCATCAGAAATCAACAAACTACATGGCATTGTGGGCAGTATATTCGACCTTCCAGGAGTATACTTCAGCAATACACAGTACCACAGAGTTGACATCGCAGACATACAGAAAATGCTTGGAGTGTCAGCAACAAATCCGAAGTACAAGACATTTCTGCCAGTCCTGTTCCTTGGAATGCAAGAGGACCCTACCTTGAAGACTGTGTTTGGAAACTGGGAACTTTTGGCTAAGGTAGGTGTTTTTTTCGTTCAATTTGTGACATTGATATATCTCTGAATAGATTCTGAAGGCCGCACTTCGCAGTGTTACTTCACTTCACCAAGAGACCACTGGTGGACCAAAGACCAATGCCAGAAGTGGAACCTTGAACATATTACACCAGGATCTATTGCGTGGGCTGCCGTCATTGTAAGTCATCTATGCTATGTCAAATGTTCTCACTCAGTTGATACTATTACAGGCAATCTTTTTGCTATCGCCTAATACTGAATTCCAGAAGTCAGGCACAGGAAAGTCCTCCAGCATCAAATACAAGGACCTTTTCTTTCACTACAAGAAACTCTTGCTCACCAAGCCGCCGCATCCAGACCATTGTGCAAAACATCGACCGAGCAGTTTTCAGCTCTGCGAAATCTTCTACTTCTGCAGCCACTCAAGAAGATCACTCCAGCAAAGTCATTTGTGCAATGAACGCACTCAATATTGATAGCGACAATGAGTCAGACATATCTGAACCTACTCCAACGTCTTCCGCAGTCCAGAGTACCACTGCCTTTCATTCCAACACTGTCAATGTGGCATAGCCTCCCACTGCTCTCAGCACTATTTCGTCACTTAGTACCACCTCCACTCTCAGTGCTACTTTCTGAGCTACTGTTCAGGGTGATGCAGTAGTTCCAGCAGCTACTAATACAGTTGAAGTACAGGATGCAGATGTGGAACAGCCACCAGCTCGAGGGAGAGGGAGAGGAAGGGCTAGGGCAAAGAAGCCTGCAGCTACAGGTGTTCAGTGCAGTGCTCATGCTGCTTAGGATACTATTAGTAGATATACTAGTCTTTTTTTCATTTCATTTGTAATGTTACATCTTTGATTCGCCTTTCATGCACACCAAATCTTATTAGTGCTACTTGCTATTGCCTTATAGGTAGCCAAAAATGATGGTACAAATACAATCAAGTTACCCTATATAAAAAGACCCTTTAGCCTAATGGTTTTGTCATGGTAAGTCCTAAGTATCATGTGACCTTAAGCTTAAGCTAATAACAACTACACAGTCGAGCGTTCGAAACCTGCCAAGTACAGACTATATAATAGACAAGGTAAGCATTAACACAAACCAGATAAGATAGTAAACTAACTAACATAACATAACAGGTCCTAATAAGCATAAGCTAAAAGATAAGATAGCAACATAGCAAAGGTGATAACAGTAAGCAAATTGAAGTACAAATACAATACAATACAACTAACTTATAAGCATAGGGCAATAGAAACCAAAAGATAAGATGCAGTAACATAGCAAATAGAAAAAGGGGCTTGTAAGATAAGGTCCAGTATTCCAAGAAGTGATAACATGGGGGCATTATTACAACTGATTGCTGTACAAACAGTCCATTACAATGACTAATATTGATTTAAACCTATTTCAATTACCACTACAATTGGCATTGCAATGACAGTTGCAATGCCCATTACAAGGCGCACTCTATCATTAAAATCCATTTCAAGCAGCAGTTTGTATTTAAAAATTTCAATGCTTTGTAATGCATTGAAAGCTAGATTAGGAATTTCTGACAGTATGGGCTGGGTTCTGTTAGTTTACAGCCAACAATATCAATATGAACGAGTCTTACCTGATCAGTGGCAACAAGCCACTCAATTGCGGCTTTTCTAAAATTCTGGTGGGTGTAAGGGATGGTGTGCTCCAACAATTTGCGCTCAGTCAAGTGTGCATCAATCTGTTGCTGTGCTTGCATAGCTTTCTTTTTCTCAGCTGTGACGTCACCCGGCAATTTAGATGTGAAGGCATTGTCCTTGGCCCATGTTTGGTATTTTCCCACGAATTTGGCTTCTGCATGATGACGGAGGGTTGATGTCTCATTTACAATGGTACATTGAGCCCTAGTAGTAGCAAATATGTAGTGTTAGTAATGTAAAGAAATATGCAAATGATATGACAACGTACAGACAAACTTTGCACTTTCAATATTTTTTGACCTTGCCATTAGCATGAGTGCACTCAAATGGTTGACTGAAGAATTGGTTGATGTCACAAGTTCTATCCTTGCATGTGGGAGAGGCAGATTCATCAATGATGGGCTGGACATCAATGTCTGCAAGAATACCATCTTCATCAACATCTTCTTGAGCTTTAGCAGCTGTCTTGCGACAGACTTGTTTGCCTGATGACACTAGGTTAGGAAGGTACATTATCTTGCAGATAGACTTACACTTTGGATTCATCCATGCATCTTCACACTCGTTATCACCAGATATCTCATCTTCATCGATTTCTTCAACACATGCCCTTTTGCTGGTGGTTTCAGGTGTGGTGGCGTCAACGTTTGGTGCATGAGTAGACGGGATGGGTGCTTGTGGTGGTTCAGTGGCTGGAGGATGGGTGTCATCAGTGGTGTGCTTCAACACCTCTGCAGCACAAAAGGCGTTGATGGCTCTTGTTTTAGAGGGGAGAGCTGCCTTCTCGGAGTGCTCCAGGAGCACAGCAGTTGGTTTGACTTTGTGCACTGGACGTACTACATGTGGCTCGTCATCACTGTCTGTATGGACCATTCTGACCATTAGGTTTTTCAAGTTAGTGCAAGGGTAGCTACTAGCAATGTACCAGTACTGTAGGCATGAATACCTTTTATCCCAATACAAAGGATCAATATTGCGATGAAAAGGCACACTTCAAACACAAAGCAACATGAGATAGAGTAACATCGATGGTGCGAAGCACAAAGATGGGCAACTCACCTTTGTTTCTGACATATGAAGTGTTTGTTGGATTTGCGGAAGAGACTAAAGTAGCAATCATTAGACAGATTTAGATATAGTAAATAAACTCATACCTGATGTCCAGATGTCCATGGAAGTCTATAACAGATGATTTGACTCCCTAAAGTAAGGATGCATCAATATTGATGATGGATGAGCAGAGACATAAAGCCACGGCTTGAGCTGCCGGCTCTGGCTTTCCAACAGCTCAAGCCAGGCCCTAGGCTGTGGTCAGGCCATGACTTAGGCCTGGCTCGGCTCGGCCCATGGCTTGAAGATGGGCTGTGCACATCACTAGATACATGAGCTTGTTGTGCGACACAGTGAGCACAAAGCTTCAGATATAATTAGCACAGTGCCAAGATCACGTTACATCATTGCCAACATGCCAGTGATCCTATTTTATTCCATGCTACCTACACCCTAGCAGTACAAGTTATTATTTAATCACACAATATTGAAGGAGGCTCTGCAATGCTTTAACCCCCTTGTCTTATCAGGCTATACTGTCCTAATTATGCATAATTATGGCTAATTACAGACATCATGGTTATGCATGGTTGTTGCTAATCCACCATACTGATATTATGCATAATGGTACCTGAGCCTTTTTGGAACTTAGCACAACAAATATTACTCCGCATTTTTGGCCACCTACTGTGGGAATTACCCCACAACACCTAAAACATTGCCCATTTTGGAAATCTTCACAATTTCAATTATTCTCACACCCTCTCCACCTCACTGCAGCTTTATTACTACACCACAATAGGTCCCCCCTTGTATCTAAGTAGTAGTTTAGTATATATATGTATTATTTAATACAATAGACCGCTTTTTTTGGCTATTTATGGGCCTGCTCCTCCTCCAGGGACCATTCAACATAGGATAGGGTAAAGAACACTTTCGCATTTTTGCCCCTTTGGCAGGGATTTGTTCTGGGACATTCAGAACATGTTTGCAGTATATATGATGAGATTGCCATCTTTATTTGACCCCCTGATGCGCCCTATATCAATAGATACAATATATGTATCAAAAACACAAAATAGGTTCGCATTTTTTGGATTCCAGCTATATGAGCTTAAAGAAATTGTCCCCAACATCTATTCAATAGTAGGAACAATGTATCAGGAGCTCAGGACCACAGGGAAAGATCTTATTGTGTAGTACATTCACCCTCTCCTGGTGGTTTACCCCCTGTGAAAATTTTTCCTGTAGGACCGGACCTTAATTGAGTCAGGGGGTCTATTTATATGTATATTTGGAGTATATGTATCATATAACTAGCCCAGGACACATGTAGCATCCTTCTACAGGAACAAAAACATAGAAAATTGCATTTTTGACATTTTTGATGTTTTTGAGTATCTCACCCTTGCACATCTGGTCAACTCTGTTCATATATCATCAGTAGTACATGCAAATATGTGTCTCATCTTAAGGATCAGCTAAATATAGGGCGGAAATTTGAGATATAATGTAAAGGGGCTTTTCTACTGATTAGAGGCCTATATGATGATAGAGCCTGTGATAAGGGATCAGAGACCTGGAATACCTTTCATATATGACCCTCATGATATGATGAAAAGTTGAGAAAGATCCATGAATGATTGACTGAATGACAGACAAAATAACATATGTGTGAAAAGTGACAATTGGCATTTTTTACATAAAGTTACATTTATAGTTGGTGCATGATGAACAGGTGGTCTTATAGGTGGGATATCTATGTGTTAACATCTATAATTACTGTTGTTATGTGGGAGTCTGTAAGCTTACTGCTTACCACACACTTACATCATCATATTTCATGTGACTCATCCCCCATATATTTCACGATTCTTGTACTACTGAGATCAGACTCGGGTCTCCTACCTACCATCACCTACCCATTAGTACAACACAAAAAGATCCCACAGTTTTGTCCTGTTATTTCTTGCCCGATCTGTTTAGTGTTCCTTGTGCCTTCGGATAAGATTCCACTTTTTTTTTAACAGAAACAGAACTGGTTTAATTACCAACAAACATCTCTCAACCCGCCGGGCTTACCGCCCATCATCTGACCAGTCAAACTGCCTTCTGAATGAAGGAAACCTACTGTCTCGACACCTCTGACCACGCGACAGCATGCAAAGAATAATAGTCAACATCCACCCGCCAAACCACCCTCATCCCCCCTGACTGCAATACCCTCAGATCCTGAACCACATTCATCCCCCCCAATCCCTACACTCTCAAATAATGCGTGTACTTCATACTACGATTCCTCATCGGATTCGGAACCAAACCGAACACATATACCCCCCTCCCGTCCTCGCAAGATGACAAAGTCCACCATAGTTGAACAGTCCACCCCCAACAAACCTCCAAAGCTCACAGCCGGCAAGATCACTCCACAGGTCGCATGCGACTGGGAGAATGCATGCAACACATACTTCTTGCACAAGCAGATCACCACTAAAGACCAAGTGAAAATGATAGCCTCAGGAATGGCAGACCCACGACTATGCACTCGGTATCTGACACAACGAGCAACCCTTGACACAGGTACCTTCTCCCAGTACATGAAAGCCCTCAGAGATGCCTGGCTCAAGAGCCATTGGGCCACCAAGTTACGCAAGAAGGTAAAGGGTTCCCAACAAGGTACTCACACTTTCTATGAATGGGCCCTCGACCTCCAGAGTCAGAATGCTCTACTGTACAGGAACCCATCCCACCTCTCTGACGTTCAATTATGGGACCAGCTCGAAGCTAATCTATGCGATGAACCCACCGCTCCTGTGATTAGAGCTAAGCTCGATGACAACCTCACTCTCAAAGAATGGATTGAAGAAGTCAAGCATCTTGATGACGAGTGTCAAGAAGGCTTAGCCTCTCAGTGGAAGGTCACCGAAGAGATCCACAGATCTTCAAAACATACTGCCATGACCACGAACAAAACATCCTCGTCTTCTAAAATGTATAACTCCTCGTCACCTCGTCTCGGAGCGTTGACTGAAACGGAACGCACTTTACTAATGAAGCATAAAGGATGCTTTAAGTGCAGGAAGTTTTACATCTCGCACCAGTCCAAAGACTGCACCGACGGCGCGCCAGACGCATCTTCTTACAAAACTCTCACAGAGTCTGACGCCAATGCAGCCAAACCGAAGTTGAAGACTGTGGCAGCTGTTGGACCAGTGGGAGCAGTGATGCCGTTGTCCGTTCTCGACGACGGATCCAACTCCGAAGATGACATGTGTGTAGCCCCTTTTGAAACCGCCCACCTTTTGTGGCCCTGTCTCTTGACAGGCCCTTCTTCTGAATTTTCTGAACATTTTGACGCTTTGATTGACCATGGGTCATACCTAGTTCTGATTGACGAAGCCATCATGAAACGACTCGGACTGCACAAGCGCAAACTGCACACAATGATAGAAGCAAATTCCACTTTCATGAATCCTTCTTCTTCTCCTTTTTCTTTTTCTGAATACGTTCTCTTGTCTCCGTCTTCAATTAATCATGATTGGACTTCTCACACAATACGTGCCATAATTGCACCAGACCTTGCAGTTCCCCTCCTCGGAGGAGGACCCTTCTTATCACACAATTGCCTTGTTATAGATCATGACTCTCGCACATGTATTGTCAAAGGTTCCAACTACGATCTTCTGAACCCCCCCAGTCATGAACCAAAGACAACTCCGCATGTCCTGACAAACCAGGAGCTCTGTCAACTATGTAAAAGCATTGTAAGTGAATTGAAAAGTGTCCTCACTGAACGTCGCAACGATACGAATTCTGTATGTGAAACACCAGATGTCATCGGAATGTTACAGAGACATATTGATGCCCTCACCTTCATTGAGGCTAACAAAGAACAGCTCGATCGTCTCAACAAAGAAATGCATTGGAAATACAAAGATCGATTCCCTGAAGATATTCCACACATTGACCAGTTACCCACTGACATTGTCCACCGAATCACGTTAAAAGATCCCAACCAAATTATTCAATGTCGACAATATAACACACCACATAAATATCGTGAGGCTTGGGACGCCTTATTGAACCAACACATCGCCACTGGATGCTTACGCCCGTCCTCAAGCTCCTTCGTGTCACCAGCATTTCTGATTCCAAAAAAAAGACCCTACCGCACTGCCATGATGGGTGAACGACTACCGTGCACTTAATGCAAACACAGTACCCAACAACCATCCACTACCACATATAGACGAAATTCTGTGTGACTGCACAAAGGGTAAAATTTTTGGAAAGATTGATATGACGAATTCTTTATCCTGATGACATCAAGTACACTGCAATAGACACACCTCGAGGTCTACACGAGTGGACTGTAATGCCACAAGGCGGGAGGAACACTCCTGCTACACACCAGAGGCATATGTTCATCACTTTACAGGGACTCATAGGCAAGATCTGTCACACCTACCTCGACAATATCATTATCTGGTTGCAAACGGTAGCCAAACATGCCAAAAACGTGAAACTAGTCCTTGATGCACTATGAAACACATCACTCTTCTGCACAGAAATAGACTTCCTAGGCCACCGAATTTCCGCTTCAGGCATTGAAGCAGACGCAGGTAAAGCTAAACGCATTCTCGATTGGCCAATTCCCAAGTCGACGAATGACATGCGATCCTTCCTGGGCCTTGTTCGTTACTTGGACCAATTTTTACCTTCTCTTGCGGACCATACCAGATTACTGACACCTTTAATGACAAAGACTAGTGAAATTGAATGGCCAGGTTGGAACGAAACGCATCAAAAAGCTTTCGACGCCATCAAGCAACTCGTCGTCAGCCGAGACTGCCTTACCACCATCGATCACGACAGCCTTGGCGACAACAAGATATTTGTCACCTGTGATGTAAATGACTGGTGCATTGGCATGATGCTTAGCGTCGGACCCACGCCGCAAATGGCACGTCCAGTCGCATTTGACTCCATGCAACTTTGAATGGCCCAATTGAACTACCCAGTTCACGAAAAGGAATTACTAGTGATCGTCCATGCACTCAAAAAGTGGCGCATCGAGCTACTCGGCACACCTTTCACAGTGTATACGGACCACAGAACCTTGGAAAACTTCCTTACACAGAGGGAATTGTCACGCCGACAAGCATGCTGGCAAGAGTTTTTCGGACAATACAACTTCAATATCCAATATATATGCAGCGAAGACAATACAGTTGCAGACACCCTATCATGCCTACCACCAGACGATGTAGTACCGACATATGTTAAACAGACAGCCAACATGCCCACAAACATTGCCGAAGTATTGACTCCCATTGCACTCGTGCTCTCAATAACACCAGACACATCACTATACAACAATATCAAAGCGGGCTATCTGACAGATACATGGTGCGTAAAGCTGTCCAAATTAATTGACTCACTACCAGGTCTCCAACGACAAGACAGATTGCTCTACCTCAACAACCGCCTTGTCATCCCTCATGTTACTCATCTCCGCGAAACAATATTCCGCCTGGCACACAACCAGCTGGGTCACTTTGGTGCTGACAAGTCATATGCAAGCATCCGCAACTCTTACTACTGGCCCAATATGCGACATGACCTCAAGGAAAGTTATATACCCGCCTGCACAGATTGCGTGCGAAATAAGAGCCACACAACCAAGCCAGCTGGGCCCCTACACCCACTGCCCATCCCAGACCACAGAGGGGATTCAGTCACCATCTGTTACAGTGACCCCATCATTTTCCCATCAGACACTGCCTTCTTGATCACCATCCTCGCATTTGCCTCATGTATTACTTCTTTTTCTCATCATCACTGCAGAAGCTGCGCTTCTTATCTCTGACATCATTCCCCTTTGCCCTATTCCCTTTCTTGTACTTTTCACCCTTCGCCCCAATGGTCCGTGCACCCTTTCTCATATGTATATAAACCTTACCTTGTACTCCTGTATTCTCTAACTTGAATCTACTTGGTTCTCACTGATACCTGATCTCCTGAGGGAGCCATTGAACTCTTGACTCTAGCTTCTAAGGAAGGCTAGCCAGAACTCTTGATTGAAGACTTGACTTCAGTTCTATCCACTGTCTCGTCTAGAACCTCTGTCATGAACTCCTATATTGGATTGACGGAGTAGAACTATCCAAGTCATAACACCATCGACTTCATCGGCCCCCTACCTATGGAAAACGGATTCGACGGAATTATGACGATTACTGATCGGTTGGGTGCAGATATCTGCCTGATCCCTTGTCACATGAACACGAACGCAAAGGAAGTAGCTAACCTCTTCTTCGACCATTGGTATTGCGAAAATGGCCTGCCACTCAGTATCGTTTCAGACCGCAACAAAATCTTCACATCAAAGTTCTGGAAAGTATTACACAGACTAATGGGTGTCAAACTAAAAATGTCCACGGCTTACCATCCACAGACTGATGGTGCAAGTGAACGCACCAACAAGACAGTTGATCAGGCTTTGCAATACTTCATGGATCGACACCAGACTGGTTGGGTCAGTGCCCTGCCACGCATCAGATTCAACCTCATGTTGACAAAGAATGCCTCCACAGGTTACACACCTTTCTGTTATGAACTTGGGTGGTTCTCTTGTCACAGGCTCAGAAGAGAGCCTCATCAGCGATGATGTCTGTGGCAAGTGGTTCCTCCTTCAAAAGAGAAGGGGTTCTGACTATGATACTGGCTTTACGGGCTTGATACCATACAAGGCAGGATCAAGGTTTCGGTCTAGAGGGCTGGCACCTCTGAGACAGATGATAATCAGGCTATCGACAAGGGGTGCTCAAAGATAGAATCAGAGATAGACACTTAAGTTGTGAAGCTTAAGTAAGGATCAGGTTTCAAGGTAAAACCAAGTAGGATTAAAGTAAGGAACTACTATGATACATGACGAGCTTATATAGGAATGGGGAATGACTTTAGGGAAGGCTCGTCAGGTATGTGCGAGAATGAAAGATACCAGAAAGGTAGGCTTAAGGCCTGATATAGTACAAGGCAATGCAGCCGCATGTCCAAGGGTTAAGGGTGTGGGTCAAGGGTAAGGTGAGTCAAAGATAAGACGAGTCAGAGATAGGCCAAGTCAAAGATAAGACGAACTGAATCAAGGGTAAAGCATAAGAGTAGCCAAGGCTATATGAATACAAGGCAACGCGGCCATAAGTCCAAGGAGATAGGAGAAAAGATAGGGGGTGGCAACGTTACTGTAACACTTTCCACCTCCACATTGGACGCACTCCATGTCTACTACCCCCGCTAACACCACAGAATATTGATGACGCATGCGCAAGCTTTCCCAATGACGTGTCATATCCCATTTATTAACGCTTCTGATCCAGACTTCCAGAACATAGATCCGATCCGGTCTGATGTACAGATCCGCTTCTGATCCGATATACGATAAGCTTCTTAATTCATTTCCTGTTCATATAACGTTATCACAGCCTTTCCTGCTATCGGTAATTCCTTATTACCGGCTTCTCGGTATTCCTTAATTTCCGGATATGTTTTCCTTGATCCGTCTTACTTGTGATTAATTCCCGGCTATGTTTTCCATCCATCCACTCGTGATTTCTTTCCGGCTTGCATTGATTAGTGATAGACTTTGCTTATACTTCGTACATAGCCTCAGGCCTTAGACATTCGGTATATAAACTCCTGTACTTACCTTGTAACACCTCAGTTTGAATATCATCTTAGTTTGTCCTCTCTCTGTCATCCGGACTTGAGTACTCATTAACTCTTGTCACCATCCGAGACTATACGGATTGAATCCGATAGTCTATATCTTTGGCTCTATCTTCAGATAGTCTTTATTCTGTTGTTTTCTAATCCGGAAGCGTCTGGATTAGTCTTACTCGTCTTTCCGCTATCCGGATAACCTTTGGATATCTATACCTTATACGTTCTGATCTTCGGATCCGATACGTTAGTGTTTTCTGGAGTTCAAGGGCAATACTCGGGAAAGGGGCACAGCGTACGAGCTGAGGCCAAAGCCCTTCGGATCCATCAACCCGAGAGTACAACCTTAACAGTATATTCGAACTCACACCTTTCCGAGTATATTCCTCATACACCCTATGCCTCCTAAATGCACTACCAATAACAGCCTGCAAGCAGTGGGTCTCTCATCCGCTCGTCAGGACCCTTCTCCTGTCGTCAGTGCTTTTACAAGCTTCACTCATCGTCGCACTAGTGCACAACACCAAAGCATATCTGAGTTCATTAATCGCCCTCATCCGGAAACCCCTACGTGCACTCCTACCGTAGATCCTGAAGAACAGAATCCGGATCCGGACAACACCACTATCATGCCTGGCGGAGGTCCTCCGGATGATGATGACCCGTGGGGAGCAGATCCAGAGAACGAGGATGAAGATGACAACAATGATGATCTTCTTCCTCAGGATAGAGTCTTCCTACAATTATCACGAGCTATCAATAACCTCGCGCGTAACACCCGCACATCCGGATCCGAGGACTCCAAAGCCAAAGTCCGTGAACCAGATACTTTTGATGGTTCCGAACCTCAGAAACTACGTGCATTCTTCGTCCAATGCGAGCTCAACTTCCAAAACAAACCTCGCGCCTTCCGGACGGATCACGCAAAGGTTACTTTTGCCCAGTCCTATCTTAAGGGCATGGCCTTGGAATGGTTTGAACCGGATCTCCTATCCGGAAACACTCATGACCAACCAGACTGGATGGACGACTATTCCGAGTTCATGTTAGAACTCCAGACCAACTTCGGACCCCATGACCCCGTTGGAGATGCAGAAATGCAACTTGAGCAACTCTATATGCGCGACGGACATCACATCAACAAGTATATCGTTGAATTCCAGCGTCTCGCATCCCAAGTCCGAGGTTGGGGCGACGGAGCACTACGTCGTCAATTCTACAATGGACTTCCGGCTCGTATCAAGGATGAAATCTGCCGTCAAGGCAAACCCGGAACTCTTGCTCAGTATAAGACTCTCGCCCAGATTATTGATGCTCGCTACTGGGAACGTAAGGGAGAAGTCTCCCGCGAGAGCAAACCATCTACCACCAACCCTCCTAAGCAATCTTCGTCCGACCGGACCACCACATCCGGATCCGGAAATGATAAATCCGGAAGCCAGAACTCCGGATATAACAAATCCGGAAACACCACCTCCTCTTCCACTTCCTCCGCTCCTAAAGGACCAGACCTAACATCCAAGTTGGGTAAGGATGGTAAACTAACCTCGGAAGAGCGTCAGCGACGTCTTGACAAGAAACTCTGTCTGTTCTGTGGCAGACCTGGACATACTGCCCGGGACTGCACCAAGTCTACCTCCCGTGCTGCCAAAGGCCATGCAGCCACGGTCACTCCAGAAACCAAACCGGAGGCCTCGGATGAGGCAAAAAAATAGCCTGCAACCCTCCTGACTCCGCGTGGGGCGAGGGTTGCATTGACTCCACCCACGCAATGGAGGTCCATCTCAATGCAGTTTCACTTTCCGATCCGAACTCTCTTTGTCCATATGTATCTCTTCCTACATTTCCTGATGTTTTCGAATTTCCTAGTTTATTAGATTGTGGTTCCTCTCATTGTTTTATAGACTCTGCTTTCATCCGAAAATATAAAATCCCTACATATCCGATACCTCCAATTCCTCTCCGTTTGTTCGATGGTACTTGTAATAGTATGATTACCGAAGCCGTAGATTTACCCATCCGTTTCTCGTCCGGTGTAGTTACCTCTGATACGTTTTACGTTACTCCGTTGGATTCTTCTTGTTTTATCGTTCTTGGATATAGCTGGCTCACCCTACACAATCCGTTGATTGACTGGGTTTCGGGCAGCATCGAATTCCAGACGACTTCTCAAGGAATGCCTTCGACCCCTCCGACGTTACTTCCGTCCTCGGACACATATTACAGTGACCTATCTCCGTATAATACGAGGGAACGGACGTGCATAATATCCCGTATGATACGGGCCAGCGGACCATGGGCCCATGGCAAAATTATCCTCGACTATGACGGATGGGCCGGGAGGTAAATTATTCCCGATGGAGGCGGGTGGGCCCATGCAGGGAATATGTAGAGTAAATGAGTGGGCCGATGTATATGAATATTGGGTAGACGGGTGGGCCGAGGTAGTTGGATATAATGCAGATGGGTGTATTAAGGTAGATGTGTATCAGATAGAAGGGTAGGTACTTGGTATCACATTCACGGATGGGCCCAGACACATTAAATTAGACGGGTGGGCCGAGGGTATTATAAAATATTGTATTAGACGGGTGGGCCCAGACACATATTACTTAGACGGGTGGGCCGGGAGTGTTTTATAAAATATTTCATTAGACGGGTGGGCCGAGGGTGTTGTACAGGATATTGTATTAGACGGGTGGGCCGAGGGTGGTATAAAATATAGACGGGTGGGCCCATGTGCATCATAATTGTAGACATGACGGAGCTGAGGTAGTTGTACATCCACCAAATCAGAGGAGGTAATAAATCAAAGTTACCAAGTTCCCGGAGCAGCAGGTGATCTCCTGACAATGGCCTTTGATGACATTATGTTGTCTTGCAGAACATCAAATCCCGAGTGCGAGGCTTGTGTTGCCCTACGAGAAGCCAAGTTCCGACCACCGAAATTCGAGTGAAGCATACTGAGTTCCGAGTTCCGAGTTCCGAGTTCCGGGACCTCGGACTCGACACACAATTCAGTCAATACTTTCCATGTTAAATGCCAACCGAAGTGGAGATTATTGTCTGAAGAGAGCAGGTGCTCTCTTGACATGGCCTTTGATGGTGCTTAGGTTGTCTTGCAGAACATTGAATCCAGCGTGCAAGGCTTGTGTTGCCCTATGAGACACCCACTTCTGACCACCGAAATTCTAGTGAAGCATACTGACTTCCGAGTGCCGAGTGCCGAGTTCCGAGGTCCGGGACCCGGGACTCGACAGATGAATATCCGAAGTTGAGATTTGTTTGAAGAGAGCAGCAGGTGCTGTCTTGACATGGCCTTTCATAACCCCAAGGTTGTCTTGCAGAACATTGAATCCCGGGTGCAAGGCTTGTGTTGCCCTACGAGAAGCCAAGTTCTGTCCGCCAAAATTTGAGTGCCGAGTGCCGAGCTCCGAGTTCCGGGATCCGGAACACGACAACTGAATATCTGAAATCCGTCACACCTCAAATCAAGTAGTATTTCATTGAGAAATAAATGATAACACATCTTTGACGGCCAACATGGTCCAAGGCTCCCTTATCTGATCCTCACTATCTCCACCCCCTTTAACACCACAGTCTGGACGTCCAGCATTCAGCGTCTGATTCCCCAAGATCAATTTCCAGCATGAATGTTTCATCCCCTTCCACTTCTGATGGCATCAACATCTGGCGCACTTGGGCCCTGACCGTCACTTATGAAGCAGGGGAATACACCGAACAGAAATTCAAGGCAGAGAAGACTGGAGGAGAGCCGGTCATACCTTCTCCCAACCTAGACACTGATCTGGTGATGGCGTGCGATCGCTTGGTCGGTGTACTCATAAAGGCACACAAAAATCCCAGTGGGTCTTCCTGCAGATTCAGAAAATTCGTTTTATCATTCATATGCCTTCATGACAGTTCAGATGCAGATGGATATTGCAAGATACAGCAAATTGATCTCCCCAAAGGACACCGGGCATAATGAACAGAGAGAGGCGAAGTTGCTCGAGAGGTGTCCTCCCGGCCATGAGGGCAAAAAGTTGGTGGACGAACCTGCCACAATTGTGGATGCATCCGGTGCCATCATCGCATGGTACCTCCCGGACGCCCTGACCGACACCACCCAGGTGTGTAACATGCATTGTCACTCAATAGATATTAAACATACAATGAAACCTACAGAAGGAAATCAGGGAGGCCACCGATTTGCTCGCTCCAAGCCTCGGAAAAAGTGTAAAGGCTGATGGCAACTGGCGAACTAATCAAAAGTGGTTCAACCAGGGCTCGGAAAATGATGGCTCAACTCCCGGATGCATCAATTTATCTCCGGCTTGGTTTCAACAGGCACACGAGGTAGGATCTGATGAGATGGTGCTTCCGGCAGTCAAACTCACCCATCCAACAGAATATGTCTGATCCAGAGGTATCTGCATCATTGAAGGGAGCTTCCTCCGAGAATATCCTCAAAGCCATTGCAAGGCCAGCAGCCATCGCGTCCGCAGCACTCAGGGTGATGCATCCCGAGCAGTATTTTGCAGGGTTGCGAACCATGTCAAACCTCGGACATAAAGCAGTAAGCAAGGATCTGCCACAGATGCTGGAGACCCTGCAGTACTGGGCATCCGTGTTCAACACCCTCTCCATCATCTCCAATCGGGAAACCCCCAATCATCGAGACCATTTGTCCATTCCCGAATGCTTCGACATTCTCACCACGGTGGGGAACTATTCCAATGCTCGGATGAAGATGCCAAGCCTGCAGCTGGAGTTCAAGTACAATTCCGGCTGCATGATCGCGTTTTCCGGAAAGATCGTGAGACACGGAGTGTATGATGTGGAAGGGGATCGGATCGCTTGGGCATGGTATATGAGGGATTCTGTTCACATGTATGCAGGGGTTCCATCATGTGGATGGGCTAGTGTGGATGGTCCATACAGCGTGTGAAAGATCAGACAAGGAGCAAGCATTGTGACCTATATACATCCAAAGAAATGAATAACATAGACCAATTGTCATCCGGACCTCAACACTGGAGTAGCAACAATGGAAAAGTGATATATGGGACTCGATATTCCTGAGTGCCAGGGTACCGAGTCCCGAAACCCGGAACTCGGCACTCGATATTTGAGACTGGGAGATATATAAATGGTTGAATTGGGATTTGTGATTTCCAATAGTCATCCGAAAATCTCATGTCCCAACTCCCACATGCAATGTCCAGAGCTCCGAGTCCCGGTTGCGGGGTTCGGGACTCGTCGCTCGGGACACAGCAAATGACAACACAACCCAAAACATAACACAGGACATAGGAAACAACAATGCATGCAACATATGAATATGATAGGCTTTTCAAAATCTCATGTCCCAACTGCCACATGCCATGGCCCGAGTCCCGAGTCCCGAATTTCGGGGTTCGGAGTTCGGGTCTCGGCGACCCGGAGCTCGGCAACCATGTCAGGAGTCAGGGTATCTGGGATATTGGAGATCAGATGTTTGTGGGTAGTGTGTCTGTTTTGTGTTTTCTTTGGTGGTCTTGTCGTCTCATCACAAGTCCCGAACCCCGAGCCCCGAAACCCGACATCCGGGGTTCGGGACTCGGTCATCCGGGACTTGTGGCTCGGGACAAACCACATGACAACACAACCCAATACATCACACAGGAAATACGAAACCACACTGCATGCAAGATATGAATATGACAGTCATCCAAAAATCTGATATCCAAACTCCCACATGCAATGTCCCGAGCTCCGAACTCCAAGTCCCGGATGACCGAGTCCCGAACCCCGAAACCCGAATTTCGGGACTCGGGACTCGGGACTCGGAGCTTGAGAGACATCTATGACTATTATATTTTACATCTAGCATACAATGAAGACTGAATGGGACTAAACTCCTTTGGCTCTCTTCAACTTCTCCAGCATGGCAGTGTATATCTTCACCTCTGCCAGCTTGTCTTGGATTCCCTCATCTTGCTCCTCCAACAATGACGCCAGGCGTTCTCTCATCCACCTCAGTCCCATCAGTGGGGGATTCGAAGTGTCTTTCAACTTCTCCGGAAGAATCAAAGCCTCATCCTCAACAGCCTCCTACAACAGATGAGCCATGAATCAAGACAATAGAGCTGACATCTCACCGCCCAACACTGGTAGTGAGCCACACAGGAGGCCATGATGTCATCCCAATGCAATGGCTCATCCGGGATTGTGGTGTCACCCATCCACCATGGATGTTCATATTTCCCCACAATCCGGGTCGGCTGTCCAGCAATTGCAACATCATCAAACGCCAGGAGGTGGGATGAGAAGACGTCATCCGGAACCGTGTTCCAGGTGAGCATGGGATACAATTTGAGGATATAAGCGACTGGGACCGGCACAACCGACACTATATTGTGAGCAGCAGAGTACTGCAGCAGTGGTGTGACGAAGCTCTGTTCAGATTCTTAGCATGGATCAACACAGTCATCGGGGCAGCAGTGACATACATTCATCTCCCATTGCACCCCGGCCTTAAAATACTTGATCCGGTCAGAAGAAGGAACATTGCTGGCAGCTTCCGTCTGATATTGAGAGATGCATGCGCGGACGCGCGATGCAGCCATTGCCAATGTGCAGGATATGGTTGAAAGGCCCAGCTTCAGGGGTTGGTAATGATTGCCGGGATTGGGAGAGCCGGAACTGGATGCATGACTTGCAGACATGGCTGATGCAGGACGATGACGCTGGCAATGGAAGTGGAAGATGGTCAAGATGTGAAGATAACAATCACTGATGGATGGATAACAAATTCAAACTCCGACATGGGCTGTTCCGGACAATTCCCGGGACTCAATCATCTTTCTGGCAACAGGGACTTTGTGAGAACACAACATTCATTCATCCACATCCTCTATCAACGCGTTCTGTAGGTCTTGAAACGCTGCCTGCGCATCCTGTGCGAGCAATGAATACATTTGTGATTGCCTTCCAGAGTAGCATGCATGACCTGGAAGTCGTTTCTCCAATGATTCCTGCATCCGGTCGCCCCACTGGGTTGCTTTCCACAAAAAAAGTTGCACGTCCAATCCATCTCCAATTTGACCAGTGTCATTTCTTCCCTCCATCGGTCCCGCAGTGCCTTCGCCCTCAGCCAGTGGACTCGGTAAACTTGAAATGGGTCCCATCAGGTACCCGCAGACTATTTCATGCAGGCGAGAACTCACATTCCTCATTCCACGATTGATCCGGACCCCCGAGGTTGACTTCAACAGACCAAAACCAAGCCAAAGTTTCATTGCGTTGACCCCGGGCATTCGGGTCGCCCACCGCAGTGCTGATTTTGAGTTGCTCCCAGAGCAGGGGTTTGTATTTCTGAAGCTGGTTGTGCCCCGGCTCAAGTTTCATCATTTGCTTCCTGGTCTTTGTGTATATGCTGGCATGGAGGGAGACTGCCTGCTGCACCGACGTCACCTGGGACCAAGCTCGAGTTTTCAGGGCTTGGGATTTGGCCTGCCTAACGGTCGTTCGGAACAGGATGGCCTTGTTGCACAGGTGGATGCGGAGATTGTGAAGGGCATCGTTGGCCTGCCCTTCGCGAAGCGACATCTCCAGGGGAATCAGATCCTCTGCCATGCATCGTCTGCATTGATCAACCCCAAGGTTTGATGGCAACGGGATGACGGTGAGCTCGGGAGAGTTTCTCCATGTATCGGGTGCCTCCGTGAAATCTGCCGGGTCATCATCGAGGTCATCGAGAATGTCTATATTCAAGTCGTCAGGTTCATCATCTGCATCGAATCCCTCCCCGAGATGCGTCAGAGCAGACCGAGTGAATCCGTCTATCTGGCCTTGGAGCCGATCGCGTTGACGGGCGATGTCCAATCTCTGTGTCTCCGTGGATCTTCTTCCGATCCTTCGTACCTCGATGAGCAATGCGATCTGAGCCTCTTCAATTGCCAACCCCGTCGATATCCACGTCGCCACAGATCTGCGAGAGGGTGCCGCATTGCGGGCTTCACCCTCCTCTAATAATCTAAGCTCGATCTCCTTTTTGCTCGGTGCTGAGTGCATTATTAATTTTGAACTTGATGGAGACAATGGACGTGGACGTACCCTTCTTTATATTGATCTCATATTCGTCCATCGCCGCAGGATCATTCATTCTGCTTGACTGAGCTATCCTCTCCCTGGCCAACCATTCGGTCTTTAAATCAGCGGGTGCTGCTTCATCCAGTCTGTCGAATGCCTTCCCGCTTTCCGAGATGCCATTCCTCGCCAGCTTGTATTTCCGGCATAGAGTCCTTTTCATGCGGATCATCTTGCAGAAATTCGAGTCGTTCATCTGATAATCAAGGCATTCCTTTCGGTGCGGAGATGACATTCCCCGAGCAGCAGGGGGAAATCAGATTGAGCCGTGCCCATAGGGTCTCCATGATCTCTCCGTCGATCCGACCGATGCCTTCAATAAAGTTGGACGCATACCGGACGTAGCAGCTGTCCTGATGGCCATGAACATGCCACAACCCGATTCCGGGAATGATGTTTAGTTCCGGGGACATTGCAAGAAAACGGCTTCGATCCACCCGAACCCGAAAGTGTTTGTTGTATTGACAGTTGATATCGTAGAAGGTGACGGCCCTGGTGATGCCTTCCATGTTGTGCTGGGAGGCCTCGCAAAGGGCGTAGTCCATGTTCATTTGTCTGCAAGCGAAGCTCCGTTAACTCAGTGAACAGGGAATGGCCCATGTGGCTTGCCTTTCGCCTTTCTGAAAATCAACCATGGAGTGAGGGACAAAGCAACCGTGTCGGGCACATGCGACTCCCCCGATCCCAGTGGACTCCAGCTTGTGCCGAGCAGCATTAGCTTGATTTACTGCCCTGGTGGTTGTTGCAGCTCGATTTTTCCACTGTGTCAGCAGCCTCTGCCAGATGCATTTTATACCTGTCCTTTCCCACCATGAATCCAAGCCCATCGGACAGCCACACTTCATCGAATGGCTTAATGGGATGCAGATGTTCGGCTTTGAAATTGCCGTCCATCACAAATGACCGGGTGTATTTCCAGCTTGGAGAGCTCGTATTATGGTGGAGGCCGCATCAGTTGGTTGAACGGGACTCACTCATCAAGGGATTCATCCTCTGACAACAGCACATTAATACCAGGCTGAGGACATGCCAGGGCAAAATAATGCGAGTTCTCCTGTGCTCAGGTCGTCAGAACGATGGCCGAAGCCATGCCATTTCATTGTCTTCAACTGCCTCCACTGTCGAGCGACCCTCATGAGCTCCCTGTATCAGGTCCTTGCCACGTGCTTTGTCAATATGATGTCCAGCAGATGAAGGAGGGCAAGGCATTACTGGAACGAGGTGTGGAAACATGCTGGAGGTCATTCTCCGGAGCTTGCTGTAATAGTTCATGGCCGAGGTGCCACATTCAAGGTTGTCCAGCAGAAAATCATCGAGCACTGCGAAGGTGAACGCTGTCTTGGGCCTGTTGAAAGATGCAGGGAAAAATCCATGTCGAAACATTTGAATGTCCGGACTCATGGCATTCGGACAATCACAGCATCGAACCTCCAGGCGATGAACTCCGGACTTGTCGATGATGACCATGGTGTTTTCCCTTCGGCTGGAACTCTGGTCCGGACACAAATGGCAGATCTTCTGGCTCGAGCTGGTCTTCAGGTTCGTCTTCTTCGAACAAATTCCACCTATCCACGACCACCGGACATTGTTTTCCATCATGGCCAAGGTGTATGATGAGTCCCACATGAGCGAGACAACTCCGCTCGAAGAATCGTCCATTCCATTGACTGATCCAGTGGAAAGGATTGCTGCGATGTTGACTCCTGCAACAGCCAGTGCAATAGAGTGGCTGGCCAAGACAATCTTGACATTTGTACACCCCATCCTGTTCGCAGATGAAGCATCTCCTGTCTTCTGGTGGAGCTTCTCTATCCAGGAGGTGATGCAGATATGATTCCCTGCCTTGGCAGCCATTGCCTGAGGTAGTCTGTTGTGACTCTGGAGTGTTTTAATACTCGCAGCCATCATCTTGAATGAATATCTGGATATTTTACATGAACTTGCCATCGGTTTTTGGATCGTGCAGTAAGGCTCTAATGAGCCTTGATCATGCTCGTAGTTATTGTCAGGAAAGGTCTTCCCAAGGAGGTGGTGCCTCGACAGGCTGAAGTGTTTGTTGAGTCCAGGGGCGAGAAGTCAGGCATGGACCT
>JABBWB010000358.1:0-40672 GCA_016628085.1 Suillus occidentalis
GACACTGCTAAATAGCTCAACATGTACAGTACATGACTGTGAAGGATACTAATTACGAAGAGTTGT
The DNA here is from genome assembly GCA_016628085.1 of Suillus occidentalis. NCBI lineage: Eukaryota > Fungi > Basidiomycota > Agaricomycetes > Boletales > Suillaceae > Suillus > Suillus occidentalis. The sequence goes on from JABBWB010000358.1 coordinate 67, forward strand.
GAGATGTGCCATGACTGAGCAAAGACCTGGAAAGTGCTCGAGTCAGACATAATGGAGGAGACAAGCAACGCAGTGGAGCCAGCGATTGGCAACCACGGTAAAATGATGAGTGACTCGGAGCGACACCATGACACTATCTCGTCCATGGAGGTGTAGCCAGGCACGAAGAGCATAGAAGGGACACTCATTTCTGGAAGTACTTGGCGCGGTTGACGAAATTCAGAACCTCTCCAACACCAATGTAGACGAAGATGGGATCGTTACTCCTCAGTTCTGGCTGTCCTTTAAGAGCAGTGCATTGACATAGTTTGCGAGGCTTGAGATAACGGGGTGAATCAGGATTTCGATGGTCATTGATTTGGTGGGGCTTTCAGGTAGGTCGAAATGTGCCTCTCCTTCGCGCTTGAGCCTGTATATTATATCCATGAGTTGAAATTGCCTGCACTGTGAGTGGATGTGTTTACCTGATCATGTCAGTAGAAGTACCGCCGTGTAGAAGTTGTCGCTGAAAGCGAGATTGAAGATCCTTGCGTGTACCTTGGCAAGTGCCTTCTGTGTCTCAGTGGATGGGGCAACAAACGTGGCACCGCGTGCCTCACTGAAACTGCTCAGAGCGAGCGATGTGCACGAGCATGGTATCAAAAATCCAGGAAACGTGATGGCAGAAGATTAAAAAAACCTCCAGAATTTAACGCGTAGTACGGGGCGTTGAGCAAAAGTCGGGAACTGGCGCACCCGCGGCCTTGCGATAAATCTGTTGCAATCAAGTGTTTGGTCCAAAGTGGGAGGTTGGGAATATTCTGGTGCTTACTGGAGAACGCTACAGGATGCTGATTAGTCATTAGTACCGCATTAGTCATCAACACGGCATTTGGGACGAGATTGCCCTTGGGTACAAGAGACAATCGTTCGTTTCGTCCTTGTTCTGTAACCGCCACCGCGACTAGGGCACTAGCACCACCACCGCCATCGCTTTACTTTCTACGACTGCGTACGTCGTAGAGCACAATTTAGAACTTGCCATGGATAACGGCAATGGGAGCAATGACGACGGTCGTGGTCATCGTTTCGGTCACAATTTCCATCTCCCAACTTCACTCCAGAACGTATTCCGGAATATAAACCAGGCTTTCTCACATAACCACAACAGTCATTCTGCACAGCAGGATTCTACACAGGAAGTCGTCATGTCCGACGCGCCCCCACTCGAGCCTGTAGACGCCCATGCGCCTGCTGTAGATCGCGACAGGACGCCCGTTCCAGAAAGTGCTGCGCTGCCGCTTTTCGATGAGGCTGAGACTTTACAGTCTGTGTTGTCGCTTTCTGCGGATGATGTAGATATGCCACTTGCTTCTAGCGGTTCGTCCGTGCATGCTCAAGCCCCAGCCCCACCCACCTCCACCCCCGATGACGATGAAGATTCCATGCCAGAACTACGCTCCGTGTCCGATTCCGACGAATCAGACGACAGCCAATCCCAATCCTCAGCTGCAGAAACCCTTCCCAATCTCTTAACCGTGGACGATGACCACGATAGCGACTGGACAGATGATGAAGAAGATTTACCTCCGCTTGAGCCTATCGCTGGGAGCAGACGTGCTAGGGTAGAAGATGATGTAGACGAAGCCCGGGATCGTAGGCATCCTTCAGAGCGTGTAGGTCGTCCTACCTCACATCCTATCCCTCCTCCACAGCCGTCTAACACCGAGCAGCGCCAACCTGGCGGAAACCAGGCTTTCTTGGATGGTTTCATGGCTCCCTTATTTGGCATGAATCCCTTGCCTGTTAATGCATTCCAGGCACCTGCACCTGCACCTGGCGCTGAGGATATCACGGTAGAACATACTGGTGAGGGCGTTGCCCATCCTTGGCTACCGCAAAATAATGCAATCCCCGGTCATGCACATATTACCGTGCCTGTATTGACTGCAGGTTTTACGTTCACGATACCTCTTGGAGTTGCTCCGATTCCGAATGGGGGTGGTCCTGGTGTTGGCGCTGCTCCGCCAATGTTTGGGCCTGCGAATATGCAGCCTGATGGAGCTGGCCCGGGTGCTGGTGCTGGCCGGGATGATTTTCTCCAGGCGTTTGCGGATTTCTTGCAGCAGATGCAGCAGTTTGGAGGGCTTGATGATAATCGGGAAGATCCTGACCGAGCGAAGAAACTCATAGCAGGTTTGGAAGCTGTGCCTATTGGACTTGTGAAGCGCTTGGAGAGGGTTGGCGGGGCGCCTGGTGGGCATGTTGATGGGACGGAAGCTGCTGGTTCTGCTGATTCTTCTCCGGGATGCGCTATCTGCTGGGATACCTTGTTAGATGCTGAGGGTGATAGTTTCAAGCCGAAGCCGGAAGAGCCGCTTGCTGTGGCCAGCACCAGCACCGAAACATTGACTACTGCAGAATCGACACCCTCCTCCCCAGATCCGCCGAGTTCCCAAAACTCCACCTCCCCACTAGAACCATCCATCCCTGAAGAACCCAAAATCATCTCCCTTCCATGTGCTCATGTTTTCCACGAATCATGTTTGCTCCCCTGGTTTACGAGGGCGAAGCAAGCGACGTGCCCTACGTGTCGGTTTAACATTGATCCTGAGAACCTTACTAGTTCGCCGCTTCCACATCCCCCTCTTGCTTTTGGAGCGCATCGTCCGGCTCCACAAGCGAATGGTGCTGCTCCTGCTGCTCAGCCGGTGCCAGATGCCGCTCAAGCAGCTCCTGCGCCTGATGCAGAACCTGTGCCAGCTGCTGCAGCCACTCCTCCACCCGCAGGACCAGCCGCCCCTGAAGCCGCAGCCGCAGGCCCAGCGCCTCCGCCCACAGCTAACCAAGTCCCCCCTACTTTCTTCACACCTGGCCAACCTGGCCAGCGCTTCACCTTATCAAACGGCGTACCTGTAGGCCCCGGAGCTACCATGCATATTCTGCAATTTCCTGGCGGCGGGAATGGTTTCCAGGATTTATTCCGTCGTGGGGCTGCTACTGGAGCAGGAGCCGCCGGCGTTGGTGTTGGTGTTGGTGCAGGTGCAGGTGCAGGTCCTATGCCGCCTCCTCCTATCCCTCGCACCCGTACGCAATCCCTTCCTAATATCGCGGATAACCGTCCCTTTGGCGGGCCGCAAGCAGGCGACTTTGTGACTATTGGCCTTGATCTGTTCTTTGATGAATCGGGACCTGCAGATATGCCGCAGCAGCAGCCTCAAGCACAAGGGCAGACCCAGCCCCAAGGGGAGCCGCAACCACAGCAGCAGCCTCAGCCCCAAGAGCAGCCGCAGAACCCACCTCCGGGCCAAGCACCTGCCGGCGATACGCCCCAGGACTTTCAAAGCTTTATCAACAATTTCATTCAGAATGCTGCGCGTAACTTCCTTCCTGGCTTTGCCAACGGAGCTGCTGCACCACAGGGGCAGCCTCAGCCTGCACAAGGACAGGGAGCGCCTGCTGACGGAGCACAGGTCCCTCCTGCTAGTGCGCCTCTGCCCCCTCAAGGTGGTGTACCTCTGCCGATACCGCCTTTCAACTTCGCGCATCCCATGCGCCCTACGCGCCCAATGCCTCCGCGCCGCGAGAGGAAGACGTGGATGCTACCTGCCGCACCCGGTCCCTCGCTGCGACAACGCGTGGAGCAGAAAGAGCGCGAGGCGGGTTTGCGGTGCTACGATCCCTCATGTGGCATCGGCCCATCCGACGACGACCCCATCCCTGAAATCCTAGCAGAATCGGTGAAACAGCTCTCGATACATCCATTATCGCATCCTGGAGAAGGATCCTTGTGCGCACATACGTTCCACCCTGCATGCTTGGTTAGTGCGGAGCGCGTTGCTGGATGGGGCGCGGGGGGTAAATCGGAGCCGCACGTGGAGGTGTCGTGCCCTGTGTGCCGCGATTTGGGATCTGTCACGAGGGAGGAGTGGGAGGAGGGCGTGATGGCTCTCTGAATGATCGATCGATGTTGCGATCGTCCGTTCATTTTTTGCATGCTTCTTGGAAGTGTACCTGTATTGTGAGTATCACGTAACATTTTTGGGGAAGCAGTGTTCTAATTCCTTGTACAGTCTTTTGCAATTGTCTCTAGTAATGACGTTTCATAACCCCACCACAAAATATGTCACTTTCAGTATTATTTTACGGTTCTAGATTGTTACTTTCATTGTCTCTGTCGCAACATAGTCACGTGCATGTATGCCTTCATTCTAATTGCACACACGCAATATATGCATTCACGAACGTTTGTCGAGCCTTATTGCCGCTGGGGATATATAAGCTACCAATACAGTCTATTGCCAAATACACAACTGGCGGAGGATTTTGTGAACAAAAGTGTAACTATCGTATTATTACAACTAATCGTTGCCCTGTTATAAAACGCCGGAAACTCAAGCACTCAGTTTCTTGCGGAGGAGACCCTTGAGGGTCTCGCCGTCCTCTGCAAACTTCTTGATACCCTCGTGCAACTTGTCGAATGCCATCGAGTCCTGGAGGAGGGTCCAGCGGAACTCGGGCTCGTTGTCGACGAAAGAGACCTTAGCCATGGGCTCGGCTTGTGCAGCTGAGGAGGGGATTTAATCGTTTGTGACATGTGAACTAGAAAGTACATACCAGCACGAGAATCGAGCTTCTTGGGAACGGGCTCTGTCGAGTTCTTGAGGTCCTCGAGCAGTGCGGGGGCAATGGTGAGGAAGTCGACACCAGCGAGAGCCTTGATCTCGCCGACCTGTAACACTGAGTGAGACTTGTGTGGTGTTGTATGAGCGAATAGGTACGCACGTTACGGAAGGAGGCACCCATGACGATGGTCTTGTAGCCGTGTTGCTTGTAGTAGTTGAAGATCTTCTTCACGGACTGGACACCTGGGTCAGCGTCACCCTCGTAAGTCTTGCCCGTTGACTTCTTGTACCAGTCAAGAATCTGAATGCAAGACATTAATCGGTGAAATATAGATAAGGTAAGTGATGGAGACGTACTCGGCCGACGAAGGGCGAGATGAGGGTGACACCTGCCTCAGCGCAAGCGACAGCCTGGCCGAAACCGAAAAGAAGGGTCAAGTTGCAGTGGATGTTGTCATCGCGCTCGAGTTCACGAGCGGCTTGGATACCTTCCCACGTCGCTGCGATTTTGATGAGGACACGCTCCTTCTTGATGCCAACGGACTCGTAGAGGGCAATGAGCTCCTTGGCCTGAGAATAGATAAAGGTAAGGAGCCAGTCAAGGTATGCGATGATATTACTTGCCTTGGCCTTGGTGCCCTCCTTGTCGAAGGAGAGACGAGCATCGACTTCCGTCGATACACGGCCAGGGATGATAGCAAGGATCTCCTTGCCAAACTCGACAAGCTGGTTATGAATATTGATCAGAGAGATCATCAGTGCAAGGCTGAGAAAGACAGACCAGACGGTCCATAGCAGCATCAGTTTGCTGCTCGAGACTGCCGCCCTTGCTCTTGCCGATTTTGACAGCAGCGTCGATGAGACGGGAGTATCCTGGCTTGTTGGCAGCAGCCAAGATCAAGGATGGATTTGTGGTAGCATCCTAACAATACACTGGTTAATTACAGGTGCATTAAACATAGATTCGCTGCAGTGATTACCTGTGGCTTGTAAACGTCGATTGCTGATAAGATTAACCAGAATATCAGTGCATGATCAAGATGATGGACAATGAGGAACATACATTCGAAGTCACCGGAGTCGGAGACAACAACGGTTCCGGTTTGTTTGAGAAGGTCGAGAGATGTGGTCATGATGGTCTTAGAGAGAGATTATGGGCTGGTCGAACGATGCTTACTACTAGTGATATACGCGCTCAGCCACGGTGAGATCATACGATCGGCCCGTTCCGACCGTGAGTGTCTTATTCCTCTTTAGCAATAGGCGGAGCTAATTGCCTTTTATGGTACAGCTTTCGTTGAAATATCATCGCAATTTTGCACGATTATTAGTAGGCTATCAGAGTCTTGTGGGATCCCGGTGTCGGTTTTCCACCACCGTGTCTCTTTGGGGGGACGATCCCATCACTGACGACAAACGTGTCTTTGACTTCGCCCACAGGAATAGCATTGGACTCTCAGAGATGTGGCAGTCACCCTTGCAACCGCCAGGGGCTGGCGTCCGGCCTGTGAGCGGAATTGGCCTAGTAAAGGCTCGCGTTGTAAGATTGCTGTGCCATCGCTCATACGTTGATTACAACTCCATGCGAATTGTGTTTAGGCTAACCTCTCATGTCAGCCTGAAGCCGCTCAACAATGGGCTGTATGAGAGCATTTGAGCTGGAAATGAAGGGGCTGTTCAACGTTGCGATAGGAATGTTTACACGGACCAAGACCTTGTTTCAATCAAGGCTCTCCAATCACTCTTGCCCGGGTTCGCGGATTGGCTCTTGAAAATCTGCTAAGAGAAAGTTGGTAAGTCAAAGTCACATCCTCAACTTTGTATGAACCCACCACTGGGTACATTATTAATCATTATAGACAAAAGTCATTAGGTGTGACATATGACTTCACGTACCATTCGAACTGCTAAATTGTTTCCTCGTCAGTTCATCCCACACAAATGTGCGCCTACCATTCGTCGTACTTAAACCAGCCATACGGTCTGTCTTCCTTCAGCTAGGTTTCGTTGTGCTATTGGAGGCGAGCATGCAACTGCTCACGCCCATCGTGTAATTGCACACGAACATGCAGAGCGATAGCATCCAGGACCTCTCGCGAAAAGTTTCAAGCAGAAACCCCTCGCCTCGAAGTTCCACGAAAGTATCTATAGTTTTATGTTCCGAAAGTCGGAGCCCATGACATTAATGACAAGAGTTTGGTAGTACTAGTACGCCCAAAGATACGACTTCGCGCTTCTGCAGCCCGGGCTTCCTACCCCCCGAGTTTCGCAAAAAAGACGCTACTTCTTCGCTTCCTCGGTCTCGTCAACCCACAGAACACCTTATGATATCGTCGGAGTTGACAACTTCCACAATATGGGATCACGATTGCCATACGTACACAAGAAAGGCTTCGTTACGCTGGGGTCTTTTGAAACGATGACGTCGGGGGGTTGTAGGGATGACGAGATACTGGCCTCTAGACTGACAATAGCGAGAACGCCGTTCAAGATGTCTCCGTTTATGATACTTCGCGGAGGTTCCCGGTAGCCCTAAGTTAGATTCAAGAATGCCTCAGTATGTTAGTTCTCATCAACCCGAGTTCATAGAAGGCACTCGGTGGCGTTATTTGAAACCTTCCGATGGTGGAACTGTTCCATCCTTCTCGATGCACTTCATGAGAGATCCGATCGCTTAATGCTCATCGATGGCATGGCAATATTCTCGGAAAATAGAACCAATTATGTCATTGAATTCATCCGTTCAACTCGTTACCACCACCATCATGGCGAGTGCAGGCGAGAAAAGGAAAATCTTGTAGTTGGGAAACAGAGATGAGTGGCGTGAACGTAAAATACAGAGTTAAGGCTCAAAATTGAGCTAACAGTAGTAGATGATGTTCGACAGCTAATTACCATCAAATAGCTCGTGAATCAGCTCGAAGGAGAGACATACCATGTTATCGCATGCTCAATGCTACACTGGACACCAGGATGCACCTGCACACGGTGGCTGGGATGGGGTTCGGTAAACGATCTGACCCCAAGTAAAACTAACTTCACTAGTAAAACGGGTGACACGAATTCCATTCACTCTCCCTATCATACTGGTAGATTGGAGACTTGTGTGGTGCCCATCGGTAGAGATTAAACACTCTCGAGTGAGTCCGAGTCAGTGACTGTGACGCACCTCAAGAGGCGCCGACGAATAAGCAATTAAGTAGTTGATGCTGTGCATCAATCACGTTTTCGACTTGAACGTCGGCTCGGGGCAAGTGGGAGCTGCGCTCTCTACTTGTTCCCTAATGTTTGAGATATTTCGGATCAAGGATCATCAAGCCAGTGGCATGAAACTTCAGCCAGCTGTGAAAGCTGACTAAGCTCCGGAAGCCCACTTGCAGTATACCCCTGAAAATTAGTCGTCTCCGGTTGGAGGATAAGTACCTGCAAGGGCGAATCTGTCGTGTGCGTGAACGCATAGGGTGAATACCACGCTTATTGTGATAGCATCCACGATCGGACCCGTAGGTCCTGCCAGGGATAAAGTTCCAGCGGTGGGTCCACGATCTCGATTGGTGGTTCCTACACGAGGACGCCGACAGCACTGTGAATGTTGTATGACTCGTGAGATTGAGGACCACACATCACGTCGAGAGTCACCGAACTTGTATACAGAACTGCTTCTGTATAATGGACATGAGCCAGGTTGAAACAACTGGTCAAAATGATCATTATGAAAATTCTAGACAGTGCGGTAGTGTCGGTGTGAGAGAATGATGAAGATTTGGATTGATGTGGTCGATGGCTTCCAAATAAGGATCTAGACAAGTAGCTGTGCAAGTAACTGTGCAAGAGTAGTTGTATGCTGCATGTGCCGCATTATACATGTAATCATTTGTGTTATAAACATGAATTCGACTCAACGAATCCATCAACACTACGACTTCCATAAAACTCCGGAACCCATACACCAGCGTTCCAATGTATAGACTTGAGCATGATATCTCCCAAGTGGACTCGTGAAAAAAAGAGGGCCCAAGGGACGGATTCGATCGCAGGCTGTATTTTCTGCGGATTCGGTTAGTTTTGGCAGAAAACCGGTTTTAAAGGTGTCACCCACTGATGCCAATGGGTAGAATTTATGCAATGCAGTGCATAGTGCAACTGCGAGTTCCTGTTTGGTATTCGAGTTGATTGTGATGTCTAAAGAATCATAACCAGGCCACTGAGTGAAAGATCAGGTCTGTTTTGAATTAGAATATGCATTGAGTGTACCTGTAGGACTATTTTGCGAGACCCTGCCTTGAAATCAAATTCAGGACTGTCCTGAATACTTCCACCCCTCAAGATATCCTTGATCGAAATGCCAGGACCATCAGAAAACGGAATCGTGCGATCAAATGAATGACGTAGAACTGGAACACGATACGCCGTTGTTCCATCCGGAAGGGTAAAATATTCAGCTAAACATTGCTTCGTACGTGAGGGGGGTGGAGTGCTCCATCTAATCGATGACTATCGGGTTACATATGAGTGTGTTATCATACTGAGGTAAATCCGCTGAAACATACCGACGAGGATCCCCCAGAGGACTGACCAGAGTTCCTTTTCTGAGGTGCCATCGAATGGGTCGAGCGTGCAGGTAACACAATTATGCGCTATGGTGCTCTAGCTGATGGGAATTTGGAAGTCATTGGATGATTCAGATTGTGGTAAATTCTTGCCTGATATGGCACGCAAACGAACATGATCTGTTCTCAGTGTTCTGAGGCAACCACCGTGACTATGTAGTACAGAGCACGATGAAATCGACGCCGGTGTGGTTCAATATCGCTGCAGCTGTAATAGTCTCGATACAACTCTTTCCCGAAGACAGTAGTGCGGAAAAATAAACCGCCTTACCCAACACTACACTCCTCCAAGTCGATGGCAACGTCATTTACTAGTATGAGCCTTGCGGCCGTTGACGAGTCCAGCGGCTGTAGATTGACTGATCATAATCTGCTCATTTAATCCGGCATTGTACCTACATAGGATGGTTCAACATCACGATGAGTCATCCCTTGTTCCTCCCAATGATCAGTTGACGGTGACAATTTGACCCTTCCGAGTGGGCGCCTTGCGTACCATCAGGAACAATAGTACATCTGTCTAAAAGTTTACATGTCAGTCTTTCCACGCAAATTTACCTCCTGACCTAGTCTTGATCTAGGCTATCACGGGTCTCTTGTTCCGCTCCGTGCGTGTATGCACAGACACGAACCGACACACACTTGATAACTGGTGCATCTTACTCCCGATTTCACATCCTGAAAAGATCACCTGGATGAATGCCGGTCACCCTGGAGTTCCATATCCATGGAGATTCGATCACATGCACATCCCACCAATCAGTCTCCAGCCAGGCGCTTGTCTAGCGCGAGGAATTTATAGTTTGTGCAATACTGATCGGTGAACCGTGTATAGCATAGATGCAGAACCCTCTGAAAGGGCCTTGTCGCCACATCTGACAAAAACAGTGAGCTACTCGTTGGGACGGCGGAACAGGGCAATCGTCCTTCCAGATTCTACCACTAACCTTTCATTTAAACTTTCAAATGAATTCGCCGTGCCCTAAATCCCCCGTTATCACTGGAGCAAAGTTCTTACTCTCCTATTGAATTCACATCTGGTTATCTGGCGCATCCCCCATTGACATGAGGCTGGAGGTATAGAATTTGATGGAGACATGGTTGCGTTCATTAGTCCCTATCCAGAACACCACGACGTATCGATCATCAGCCTAACTGCACCCTGCATGCCAAACGTAAGTGATTTACGATCTAAGTTTGGTCCGTGATTCTTCGTGGGGCCTTCCATCCTGTTCGCTGAGGTTCTGAAAGTCGTGAGAGCGTGCTATGTAGTCTTGATTGCGAATTCTACAATTCGGCTGTTTTCCGTCCTCCACGGCCAGCTGTTAGAAGACACTAGCTGTTTTGACACGCGAGACGGATGTTTTATTTCTTCCACTGCGAGGGAAAGTGTCTACAGAGTGAAAGTAAATGCAAACATGAGGTATATTGGTGAGTAGTAACTTGATATCCTTGATCAGGACAAATCGATCCTGGGCACAGTCCCGAAGACAAGGACTCCAACCAGGATCGCGAAAAAGTACAGAATGGAGAGCGTTCCGTCAAGGTTAACGCCACTGTGAACCAGGCTGCGAGAAGGCTGCAACACATGAGTAGGATAGATCATAACGCTTTTAGAAATATGGGCAGAATTAAAAAGGGACAGAATGTTGAGGGGTGCTGGTAATCGAAAAGTGAGAGTTGATACGATGCGATGAAGCCAAACGAGCGTGGCTGAAATGCTAAAATCCAGTTCTGCATGGAGACTTCAATTCTAAGCTCGTTGTATCATGTGGTGGTGGTGAAAGTACTCACTGAGAATACAGTGAAAGAAAAAAAATGCAATGATCGTGAGGTTCCTCAGCGTGTGGATACGGGCACGGACCCGCTGAGATTCAATACCCAGTCTCCTCCCGACTTCGGCTGCGTCAGACCACGGAAGAGGGTCTCGTGCAGAAGCATGTCTACGCGCTTCCAGCCTTGGCGCTGCTCGACGATAGGAAGCCCTGGCGCTAGCTTGCAGCGAAGCCTGAACGCCTCTTCATATGCCGCACGGCGATGGTGCGGGATTAAGCCTTTCTCATGAGGGGTGAGCGGTACATCGAAAGCTGCATATATCGCCTCAAAGACATCGCGAACACGAATGCCTTTATCGCGCTTCACGTCGATATCCCACTCGAACGGACCTCGCTGGAAGTTGATGGTCATCTTGACCAACTTTTCATCGGCGGCCGACTTATCAAGGTCGGCATCAGACAAGCTTGTTCGTTGAACACCGTAGGACGAGTTCTGCCTGAACTCGATGTCGTGAGTTGGGAAAGCAACATCGAAGTGAAGAAATCGCTTTGATCGATTTGGATGGTAAGGGAGCAGCTTCCAGTGAAGATTTAGTGCGGGACCCTTCATGGGACCTTTATCAGGTGGAAGATCAGATAAGGTACGTAATAGTGAAAAGAGCATGAAGTGGACCAAGGACTCACCCAAGTGCGCGTGTTGCGGAGGAGAGTTGGGCACTGTGTAGACACTATTCCGCGAACCCTTCTTGGCGGCCGTAACTTCTCCATCGCTTTCATATGAGTCGCGAGGAGGGGAAGTCTTGCCCTTCAGGATAGACTTGAGGGGCTGTGGTGTTGAAGGTTTCGGCGTGTGCGCCCGTGAAGTTGAGCTTGAAAGAGAGGGCTTGAGCATCGTAAACGAACGGTGCTCGGCCCTGCTAAAAGAACGAGGGGGCATGAGTGGTGGCGACTGTGGAAGCGCCTTGGGGGGTATCTTGGGAGTATTGAGATTGTAATTAGGACTCCCTATGTCGTGCTTCGTCTTGAACATGAAGGTCGTTACAGAGGCGTAAGTTTTGTAGCAGATTTCTAGCCGTGTGAGGGGGAAGAGCTAGAGATTATCATGCAACGTGTTATACCATGTGTACGACCTTTGCTCAAGAGTGGATGTTGGAGAACATACCTGAACTAAACAGGCCTATTCGAAGAAATGTGCAGAGTCGCCTCTGAAGTCCCACCGGGGGCTCGCGCAGTCAGTTCCTGTGTCTTATATGGACCAAGAAAGACACAAGAAGCTGGCAAACCACGAGCGGCTTTGCAAGCGGCGAGAAATACAGCGTTCCATACCACGAGGCAGGACAGGGCGTAAATACTACTTCCGGAAATGGTATATATCCAACAAAATATCCATGAGGCTCCCTGACGGGCTTGAACAGCATGTTGTCAATCTAGTTGCTTACGCGTGTTGGAATCAAACAAAAGATAAGTTGACCACGTCAGCTTCGCTCAACATGTGTTTGGAGCACGTTAGCCCACAACACTTGTCCAGAATCAAATAAAAAATAAACCACGTCAGCTTCACTCAACATGTGTTTTGGGCATAATACTTGTCCAGAATCGCCCCCACTTGGGTAGACGCCTTGGCGCCTAGGTAATCACGTACACAGCAAGATCCCAAGGAAAGTGGGCGGTGCTAGGGCTGTTGCAGAGCATGCTACGAGATTGAAAGCTGTAGAGCTCTACGTCCTTGATCACCAACGCCGAAATACATTTGCACACTGCCATCCCGATGCTAATGCGAGAAGCGCTAGCACCGGGACTCGAAGACACTTTGGAATACGAATACCAAAAGATTCACAGCTCCACGATATTTGGGGAAACCGGAATTGACGGAACTAGCTATAGGCCTTGCTCCATGTAGGCTTTTCTGAAACCTTCCGAATGGGCGTGCAACGACGTAGGTAGCCGACCCATATCACACTCCATGGGCCCTATCAAGCCCTCGTGACTCAAGGAAATTGAATTGGCCACGATGAAACCCTACTAGCAGGTTACGGGGCGTAACTGGAATCCCACGTTCTTGTGATACTCGACCAAGACCCATGATTGACAAACGTTGAAGTGCTTGCGTTTCCGCATATGTCATGGACAGAGAATTAAATTCGGCAACTACCATGAAATCAATGATCGCTGAGAGCTTGGTGCCATCGCCCATCATTTCGCAGGCAGGAGAAGCCGGGCCGTACGCCTCCTTGCAAGAATCAAAGATTAGCTTCAGGTCATGGTGTAACGAGGCAATTTTGTGAATCACCCTACCTTTCTTGGTTGCCATCAGGTGCGGGGAAAATCAGAAATACCGAAAGGTCTGGAAACACAACACCGCAGTACATTGTTCGTCAAATGAGACACATTGCAGTGGGATGACCCCACAGATTCTATCAGCAGCCTTCTGTCCAAGAATGATAATAGGCGCTATGAATGGTCCACAGCAAGGCCTCACACCCCGAGAGTCGTCACCGAGATGATAATGATTTCAGAGAAATGGAAGAAGTCTCTGGCGGAGTGGTACAGCCCAGGGGCCAGCAGCGCCTGAAATTCTCTCGTCGAATTTCCGTCCGACGACCTCGCATGACTATATACATATTTATTTATTTTTCAAAAAATTGTCAATTCCACCTCAATTATCAGGTCAACCTGTGCACATACCCAAAAGTGTGTAGTGACGCATGAACACTAGTGTTCCCCTTGAAGCTGGTCATTTGAGTGATATTGCCATCATGTTCAGTCAAACTTCCTGAGGTGCCGCGGAGCTGCCGAAGTTGCAGCCGGTACTGAAAAGCTTCCCTCTCTCCAGGTGCCAGCCGTCACTCGGCCGATGATAATTTTAAGATCATCGAATCATCTAGAGCGTACTGCCAGGAGGATTGTCAGAGTGAGAACTTCGAAGGTCAAGTCGAGTTCATGCCCGCGTGATCGTGGTAACCGTTCACCATTTTCGGTCTATGTCTTCCCGAGTCCCTAGACTGGCAGACCCCTCGTGTCTTGCTACATAGAAATACGACCACAATCAGTACGTTGCTTTCCAGTCCGAAACTTGGTACTTAAAAGCGCTGGGCCAGTACAGAACGAGGAATTATTGATTAGGCTTTACGGGTAAGGTCCCAGGCATCGAGTCTATTGGCCTGCCTCAGTGCCGTGTTGAATACGTGATTTACTCCCACAGTCAGTAAACGCCGGTCACCTAGTCCAAGCATGTCGTTGCTGTATCAGTGCATTCCGCCTACTCTGCTCATCAGCACGGAGAATTTTCCCTCGCTGTCATTCGTCGATACAAACTGTACAACATCAGTTTTGCCATTTTTACTCAGACAGATCCAGAAGCAGCGAGAGCATCGAGGTAAGTTGCCAGTGTGCAGGGAGTCCGAAGGTCTGCAGCTGTGCTCATTCGCCCCGTAGCTGGCTGCTCCCAAGCCCCATTCGATCTCGTCAGCTGATTGCTCATTGTTGCGCACCGCAGAGCTCTTAGTGAGTATTCAATCTCCTTCACTTGAAATCTGACAATATTGACTGTACGATTTAGCACCCTTCGCAAATTGGACGTATCGCTTAAGATCTGATTTTTGGACCCTCTGACACTGCATAGAAAGCCCAGTTAGAAGCAACACATACATTTTACCACAATCTGATCACTGACTAGATTGCAGATAGTCGATCCTCTCGCCTTTCCCCTGCGTCATGAAATACAGTGCCGCTCGCACAGTGGTAGCCGACACCAGCAGTGCAGAGAAGATCTTCGAATCCTTAAGTGCGGTTGTTGTCCACCGCGCATTATCTGATTGTCACGAGTGGGGCCCTCGGCGTGACATCGAATGCCTAGATGGCACCTGCACGAAAATTTTGGAAGAAATCGAGACAACTCTACGAGCAAGCAAGAGTACGCTGATTTGGCTCTCTGGCTCTCCCGGGACAGGAAAATCAGCGATTGCTCACACAATCGCTAGCCGTCTCAAAAGAAAATCGAAATTGGCTGGCACGTTTTTCTTTAGCCGCCAACATAAGGATACGCCAGGCATAACCAGCCTCGATTTCTTTGCGCCTACATTGGCCTACCAAATTTCGAAAAGTAATCACCTGGCCAAAGACTCTGTGGTTCAATCCATCAGATCCGACCCTGCTATCCTTGATCCAAGGAAGCCGCTTGCTGATCAAATTCAAGAACTGCTAGTTAAGCCGTTACAGAATCTGCAGGTTTCATGGGGGCATTTGGAACCAAAAGTGCTTTTAATTGACGCAATTGACGCATGCGAAGAAGAACGTATCTGCGAGCTCATTTCGCGTCTTTCAGATCTCCTCCACCAACCACGTATTCCGCACTTGCACATCATCATCACCGGTCGTCCCCTTTACACTATTGATGATGCATTTGAAGCTATAGGCCATGAGGAGTCGATACACCACATCGCTCTCGATGATGTTGATGTTGCTGAAGACTTTCGTCTCCTCTTCAAGCACGCTCTGGAGAGGAGTTATAGGAATCACGGCCTCGAGTGCCCTAAATTGGAGTCCGACGATGAGACAATTTTCTGTCTCGCTGACAGGGCAAACGGTCGGTTTGGGGCTGCATCAATGATGATCAGATTTCTCGAGACCCACGACGACGATGACGACGAAGTGCCATGCGATTTGGGTGAAAAAATCAGCCTTATGAAGGATCCTGGTGATGCATATTTACATTCCACCCAAATATTCCGATTCTACAAGTTCATCATCAACTCGTCAGAAAACCCGACCCGTGCATACCGACATCTATCCACGGTGGCCAATCTCGCCAAACCATTGGCAATTCTGCACTTGCGGAAGCTCCTGGGATCTTCAGAGAGTGATTTATCGTCCATTCTCGTGTCATTATCCCCAATAGTCAGCGTTCCCGCCAACGATTCTCGCCCTGTCGAGGTTCTCCACATGAAATCGCTTCGCGCGTTTCTCTCCAAACATTCGTCTTCCTCGTGCGCGTCTCAGCTCCTTGCACAGTCCAGTCTGCGGACGATGAAAAATTCATTCCTGCGCCAGTCCGGCTTCAAGGATGAGCTACAACGATTGGTGACACTGACGAAGACACCTATTGAAGCAGGTCCACTATCAGATAATGTATGCGCCCATATTACAGATACATGATACTTTGACGTTGACATGCGCACAGATCTTGGTGGTTTTCCTCAAGTTTTGTTTGGCACAGCCATGCAACAAGACCATATATACGGCCACATGGTACCACGAATATGCGCAGTCGGGAACTGGTACTGCTTGCTGCGCTCTTCCTGGTGTCCCGTCCTGTAATATATCGGAGGACATATCAAAGGCTCGTTTGGCATTGAAGGATTTTCGAGCAAACCCTGAATTTCGAAACCTACACGTATTCGAAGTCTTGTCGACATTACAAACTCTACCAAACATGTTGATCATCATGATACTCTTGGCAATTCGTCATGCTCACCCTCCCGCCTCCCATAATATCAAACCGATGAATGGGTCCGATGACGAGTCGGATTTGCCTCCAGCGCTCAAAGACTTTATGCGATACGTACGGGAGGGAAGCGAGCGAAACTTGTCCAGCTCACCAGCCCTCAAACATGCTTGTCAGTATTGGGGTTGGTATCTTTCTCGGGATTCGACGGTTATGGATGAACGCCTGCGCACATTTCTGCGTGCCTTTTGGCGGGATAAGCTACTGTCGTGGTTTGAAAGACAGTGGTATATGGAAGGTTTAGAATCATGCATAACCATACTGAACGTTGCACAGACCATCGATTTTAAATTGTAAATGATTCTTTTTGCGATCCATGTACAACAATTATCACTTCTAGTATAAATGCAGGATGGTAGCAGTCGTGTGCATTCTACCTACCTCATATGATTAATATTGTGACTGAGTGTGATGTTGTGCGGAGTTCGTGCATCGACGTTAACTTTCGTGCATTGACTCTGGCACACGCAATTCTGCGCAGAATCCTTAGGTCTGTGCATGATGCATTATGATTTGATTTCTCAGTCTCACAGTGGGACCATCCCAAACATGATGCATAATGACATATTGTACTGTAGATAATTGATATCCATGCGACTCGAAATTAAGCAAGGTATGGTACTATGTGGCGCTTCTCTACCCCTGGAGTGAAGGATCCTCTACTTCAGCGCATCGGTGTCCCTATCGACAATCTGGGCTGACCGCGGCGAGTACGTTTTATCTGAGCTTTGATGCCAGCCCTGTAATCTTCCACAGCTTTTGGATGCTGTAGGACGATGAGAGATGGTGGTAGGGAAGGCGCGGATTATACTCACATCCATCCATTCTGGGCGCCTCGTTCCCCATCCTAGACAGTCTATTCTCAACCGATCACAAGTTCGACATGAGTTGTCCTTTTGCTGTTCGTCGCATTTCTGTTAGAATACCAGCGGTCAATGCGCATGAACGGCTTTGTTCAAGTCATAATGTACCTTTTTCCGCAGGCGACACGTCCTATGAACGGATGGCACAAGTCAGTATATTGGGACGGTCTGAACTATGTGGTGCGCACCAACATCCCCCCAAACTAACTGTTTTAGCGTCCTGCTTGGCCTTCGTGTCCGTAGCGGTGTATCGCGCATCAGGATCAAAGTGAATAGGTAAGTTATTTGCCAAGCAAAGCTCCCGAACCCCGCATAACGTCCGAAGGCAGGTCTCCAAATCTTGGAGGCACCATGCTTTCAGGACCCACTGCTGGAGCCTCTGTCTCATGAAAGCAGTCACGATGGAGCGGAGGTCATCATCCCACTCCGCCAAAGAAAGGTGATATGCCCAGTGCGTACAAGCATAGTCGAGTGCATCCGAGTCCGTTTTGCGCTGATCCTTGAGGGCATGCACATCGGCCACAATTTCGGCCACTACATCCAATGTTTTCACGCGATGATCGTACTCCAAGGTCGATGGGCCCAGTGTTTGACCACTTCTGGGAGATTCAAATGCCAGAAATATTGGAAATGCCAGGAGTACAGGCAGGGATCGAATGTTCACCAGGAAACGGAAAGCAGGTAGGGCATCAACCGCGGACAAGTCGAGGTGCTGTAAAACCTGCCAGGTATGGCAGAAATATTGCAGAGCTAGCTTTGTGCGAGAATCATCCTGAAGTCCCGTATACTGACCCTGCGTGATGTGCCAGAGCATGGACAAATATAGCAGAGGCTCTGGCGGTGAACACATCGCAAGCGACAGAAATACCGCATTGTCAAAAACACGGAGCGACATGAAGTCACTTTCCGTCGCCAGCTGGGATAAACGGGAGCAGAGAGGACTATCATCTGGTAACTCCTTCATCATGATACTCAACGAAGAGTAAGCTAGCAGGCGATGAACCACGACTTGTGAAATGAACTGTTCTCCGCAGCGTATAGGATCGGACAGGAAATCACAAAGTGATTCATGACCGACTTGCACAACGTTGTCATGGCCATCAGGAGTGTGAACCAGAGGTGACAGCTGAGACAACGCGGAACGCATGTCAAACTTCCGGTTTGATCCTCGATTAAGAAGGTTATCTAGTTGCGGATACGACAGCATGCCAGCAAGATTCACAACAATTGTGAGATGAAGGTATGCTTGCTCTGGGTCGTCGGCTGTGGATATGATGGATTTGTAAAAGTCATCCACTGATGACTCTGAAGGTGATGAGGGGTTCAAAAAAATATGATCAATGAGATCCATCCTATCTGTGGGGTCACTGTCAAGGCTCCCAACGAATTTTACGATGATGGATCCTGTAATGAAGTGGGATCCCACTCTATCCACTAGACGGCCGAGCGTTTCTTCCGGTGGCCACGGCTTGGGACATTGAAGCTGATGGCGTTTATGTATCTTATCGAAAGATCGGCGAAGGAATAATCCAATGTCCCTAGTAATGCCACTGTCGTCCAGAGCAATGTCCGATATCATTGGAAAGAGCTGACGCTTGATCAAGACTCCTTTGATATAGTCACGGCTTGTAAAGAAGATATGAAGGCCCACGTCATTCATATGGGAGAGAAGTCGAGAAAGGAGTGATATGAGTTCGGGCACTTGGTCTTGACATTGATCTATAGCATCAATGATGAACACTCTCGAAGGAGAGCGCCAATCAACCGCCTCCAGAGGGTCAATGAGGAGCCGAGCGAATTGCTCGCGCAGATCTCGAGATGGAGATATTATACCAGGATCTCTATCCAGGACTTCAATCATTTTCTCCTTCGCCTGCGGTTGAGACAGCCCAAGTTGATATGCAAGCACGATCACCAGAGAACGCGCGCTTCTGCAGTGTGCGTGCTTAGGAGAGAAGACAAAACTGCCTGCCAATATATTCTTGTGTCTGCAACGACTGGCAAGAGTGTATGCAATGACAGATTTTCCTGTACCGGAAGGTCCGTGGAGCCATAGCATAGCATTACTGGGGCTCTCGAAGTGTGCTTCGAGACTGTCAACGAGGCGAGCGCGGTCACTGCCCAGTTGAATCGCCGGTAGAGCTCCTCGACCAGGCGAATCGAACAAGGCACCGATGGGGACAAATCTGCAAAAAAAGGCCCAGGTATAGTCTTGACTTAAAGGGTGCGTAGTCAAAGGGGGTCTGTTGTTGAGTAGAGTGCATAGGGTCTCATGTTGAAGGATCGCACTCAATCGTGCGAAATTGCAGATCCTGCAGGCAACTCGCGAGGGCAGCTTGAGGGTTTATCAATAAAAATCAGAAAAAACGGCCCAAGATATGTGACCCGTACCATCATATTACTGCCCATAACTTTTCTAGGCACAAGGGCAGCAGAAAGCTAATAACCAGAGTCAGTCAACGAAGGCGGGCGGGTTAGAGTATTACAGGTAGATTGAACAAATCATCATTTGAGTAATTTGGTAGCACGTTCGGATTTTGGTTGTGGTACGGCGAAAGGTATTCCTGTAATCAAACAAGGAGACATGAATACACAGCAAGCGCGTGGAATGGAGATCGGAAACGCACACGAGGATCTTCCAGTGCTGGCGGAGTTGGGAGAGAATGTGATGCAGTAGTGTCAAGTTCAAGCTTTGACATCAACGGCATCCTATCAGCTTCAGAAATGTCGGCGAGAAAATAGAAACGCACAATAGGATCCCACAGTACACCCCTCGCTCTGTAACGTACAGCTAGATCAGCTACAATGTGATCCGATATGGGATGCCTCCTGTCAATGGCTTTTGACGCTGTCCCGCTGAGATGTAAAGTCCAATCTCCTCGCTTCGACTGAGCTAAGCCACGGAAGATGGTCTCGTGCAGAAGTACATCTACACGCTTCAAGCCTTGGCTTTGTTGCACAATCGGAAGCACCGGTGCAAGGCTGCAACGAAGCTTAAATGCCTCTTCACATCCCGCACGGAGGCGGGGTGGGATCAAGTGATTCTCGTGAAGCGTAAGCGGCAAGTCAAAGGCTGAATAGATGGCTTCGAAGACATCTCGAGCGCGAATGCCTTCTTCACGCTCCACGTCGATGTCCCAATTAAATGGGCAGCACTGGAAGTTGATGGTCATCTTGGTTAATTTCTTGTCTGCAGCTGGTTTGTCGAGATCGGCATCAGGCTGGGGCGTCCGTTGGATCCCGTAAGAAGAGTCCTGCACGTACTCGATGTCGTGGGTTGGAAAAGCGACGTCGAAATGAAGCGATAAGTTAGGTCGAGCTGGATGGTACGAAAGCAGTTGCCAATGAAGATTTAGTGTGGGAGTGAAGGCAGGTGACACCGAACCCGAGGGGTACGGACTCATCCTCGTGGATTCTGTGAATACACCTGCGCCACCGTACGGATCCAAGGTCATAAACTCTTCATCACTTTCAGATGTCTCGAGAGTCTTTCCATCTGACATTGAAGAATCGAGGGGAATGAGCATTGTTGAGAGGATAGGGGGAGGGCTAGAGGGAAGGGAAAGGCCAGGGTGAGAAGGAGGATGGGAAGGTATGGGCGCGTGTGATAACAGCAGTAGAGAGGAATCCCGCGCCGGGTTGGGGGCTGGAGGGGGCATAGGGATACGATTGGTGTGGCTAGTGTGCACAACTGAATCGAAGGAAGGCGCCAACTTTGCCTCTGACCTGGAGTAAGGCATGCCCTGAGACCTAACCCCACCAGTAGATGCAGAAGCATCTGTCATTTTGGATAATAATGGACTCCGCGGCAAGCCTGGATCTGTTCGGCAGCTGGGAGAAGCCACTGGTTTGGACGAAGATTGTTTTTCGTGGTTTTGCCGTAATAGTTTGAACAACGGGCTCAACAACGGGCTCTGAGGGGTCATATTATAGAAGAAGATACCGAATGTTGTGGTATAGATGATGATGATTGATATCGTTATTGGCTGGGTCAACATGACGACGCTGAGGAGCAAGCCGAATAGGAGTAGTGAGATCTGGAGGAGTACATAAGACGCCAGCAAGAGGGCCAGGAGGTTCAAATTCTTCAGATCTGAAGGTGTGCTCTGCCTCTGTCCGTTCTTCAGAGACCCGAGTCCGCGAACTGTGTGACAGTTGAGCCACTGCCTCCCCAAGACAGCCACAAATACGGCCAAGAGACTGGACGTGAGGCTAGCGTACGCAAATATTTGTGTCCAGACATTATAAGAAGAATACACCGTGGATGAAAATGGACCGCTGATGTCGCGCACACTACTTAGGCCCATAGTGTCTCCCATGTTAGGCTGCATCCCGGCAATGAAACTGGAGCTGACAGCTGATAAGATACTGGCCTTTTTGCTTGTGAGATTTGTCGTGATAAATTTGAACAGAGACGCACCCAAATCGAGATAATATCCATATATTCTGACTGAGAGAGGAAGCCATCGTCATGCATTCTCGAAACCCTGCCGTATATCGTCCAAAACTTTGAATAATCGTGTTCTTCATCAGTCTTTGACCTTTTGGCCTAACGGTCAGTCCTCGGGTATCCTGGCTCAATTGGTCAATGCTTACACATTCCTAGTGGGACCTCCCTCGATGGCTGCGGCAGGTTCCTCTAAATCGCTCGCCGTATGCTGCTTGATCGCATCCCTGTAGTAAGTCCATAAGCATTACACTTAGTCCAGTATAGCTTGCCACTCACTCGCTTCTTGGGAAGTTAGTGTGGTCAGGTGTGTGCCAGGGTTGCGATAACGCGCTTTGTGTGTTTGGGACTCTGATGGACATAGAGGTAGCTACGACTTCAAAGCTTCAAAATGAAGTGTGCTGTCGAGATAACGCACCTAGGTTCGTCACACTTCAAGCGAATTAGGCTAGGAAAGCACAATTACCAACTGATCCCGCATTTGGCAATCGAATAATCGGGTCATTCCGATCCAAAATTTCAGTCGCTGTTCGACGACCTCAACAACGAACTCAGCACAAGCCACGATGGCGACGCATGCACTCTTTGAGTCAGCATCGGGATATACCATCTTTGATGTCAAACTCCACGAAAACATTGGCTCGCGTGTCAAATCAGTCCAGGATTCCATCAACGACCTCTCAAAATTTGGCAAAATGGTCACTCTTGTCAGTTTCTCGCCATTCAAAAATGCAGCGGACGCTCTGGAGAATATAAATGATATCTCAGAAGGTACGTATCACTGGACCTTCCCTCGTGCTCAAAAAAATCTCAATGATCCCCAGGCATTCTCAGTGACCATCTCAAATCCGTCCTCGAGCTTAATCTCTCGAAGCCTAAAAAAGGCTCCAAGATAGTCCTCGCAGTCTCAGAAGTCGGACTCGCAAACTCCATATTCGAAAACCTCGCCATAAAATGCGACGCCTCTGAAACATCCCAGGAAATCCTTCGCGGCATCCGCTTCCATGCACCAAAGCTTCTCAAGGGCCTCGACGCTACCGACCTCATTAAAGCACAACTTGGTCTCGGCCACTCCTACTCCCGTGCTAAATTGAAGTTCAACGTCAACCGTGTAGACAACATGATCATACAGGCTATCGCTCTCCTCGATCAGCTCGACAAGGACGTCAACTTGTTCGCCATGCGCATAAGAGAGTGGTACGGCTATCACTTCCCCGAACTCGTCAAACTCGTGCCAGACAATTATCAATACGCCCGTATCGCACAGTTCATAGGCGACAAGGACACTTTGGCAGAGGAAAAATTACCCGAGCTCACTACCCTCTTGGAGGACGACTCTACTCTCGCCCAAAACATCCTCGACGCCGCCCGCGGCTCAATGGGCTCATCTATATCCGAATTCGACATGCTCAACATCTCCGCATTCGCAACCCGCGTCGTCTCCATCGCTGACTACCGCAAATCCCTCGTTACCTACCTAAGCGAGAAAATGAACCTTGTCGCTCCATCTCTTACCGCGTTGTTAGGAGAGCGGATAGGTGCACGGTTGATTAGCCATGCGGGTAGCTTGACAAATCTGAGCAAGTACCCTGCTAGCACCGTGCAGATCCTCGGTGCGGAGAAAGCGTTGTTCCGCGCGTTGAAAACCAAGGGCAATACCCCTAAGGTTCGCAACTCCATCCCGAGCGTCAATCAAGCTAATTTTTTCAATACAGTACGGTCTGCTATACCACTCCTCCTTCATCGGCCGTGCAGACCCCAAGCACAAAGGCCGGATATCCCGGTTCCTCGCAAACAAATGTTCTATTGCCTCCCGGATAGATTGCTACTCGGGTAACTCCGCCTCATCTCCATGCACTTCCCTTACTAAAAACACCCAGATAACCCATCCGCGAAATTCGGCGAGGCCCTCCGCACACAGGTCGAAGAGCGACTCAACTTCTTCGAGACCGGCGCACCACCAACCAAAAACGTCGATGCCATCCGCAAAGTCCTCGACAGTCTCGCACTAGACTTGGAAGATGATGAGGATGAGGATATGGAGGATAAGTCAGACGCTGAGATGGAGGATGCTGAGCCTATATTGCCCTTAATTAACGTTACGCCTAAGAAGGACAAGAAAAAGAAGAGGGCGAGAGATGCTATGGATGTGGATGGAGCAGACGAAGAGCCTGCAGAGAAAAAGGTAAAGCTGTCCAAGGAGGAGAAGAAGGCTTTGAAGAAGGCAGCCAAGGTAGCGCGTAAGGCTGAGGCTGCTGCTGCTCCTGATGTACGTTTGAACTTGTCGAATACTCGCGATCTTGGCTAATTTTTCCTTTTCAGGATGGCGCCTCTGAAAAAAAAGAAAAGAAAAAAGACAAGAAAATCAAGGAGAAAAAGAAGAGCAAGGCATGATATAGTATTATACCTTTTCGTTCTTTTGTTGTCTGTTTGTATTTTTGTTTTCATGGTCGTCTTTGCCCTGATGAACGTATTCTTGCGACACTAACGTCCCTTTCGTCGTTGAAATGCGGTATCCTCATACCTTGCACAAGCAACTCGGGGCAACACCAATTGGTTTTCCTCATCCCACCACCCTTAATAACATGATGGTTCCCGCTGCCACTGCCCAACCACGAACTTATGACACATGTCCAGTGGAAGCCACATCCACCTGCAGGTGGTAATTTGGTAGCGTTGAACAACACCAACGACTGGCAGATTGGCGCGCTTCACTGCAAATAATAAAACGCCCACATGGTTGAACCCGATGATCTACTTTCATTGGTGCCCATGTGCCCTGATAAATGTGTAAGCTCATCACCCCGGTGCGCTATTACTATGTATCTCCCAAAATATGCATATTAATTACAATAACATGAGATAGGTAATATAAAGCAACACTAAGAGTGCAACGAAGTGTTGAAGTATGATCGGTATAATTTCGTCGAGTCCTGTCCCAAATGCCGACATCTCCCGCAGGAAATCAGCAGCACTAAGGTATACTTGTCACATCCCACTCCAAACAACACCCCAACTACTCCACCCCTACATTCGCAGCAGCCTGCAGCACAACCATCGCACTCGCGCACCCCGACACCACAAACGCAGTTGCCACGTCCCCGATTGTCTTACTTATCACCTCATGCCCCACCACTCTATGCTCCTCCACCAGATCCTTCAACTCAGCACGATGGTCCTCCACTGCCAGTCGCTTCGACCGTCCAGCGATAACCAACACCCGCTGGCACGTCGATGCGCGCTGGATTGCAGCATGCAGCGGGACGGGAGACGCAAGGCTCGTGAAATTTATCCGCGAAAGAGCAGCACGCAACGGCCCCGGTATGTCCGAATCTGACAGATTGCGACCCGCATATCGCGTCCAAACTATGCTGTCAGCTGTTTCGGACTGCATGCGCATTTGCGTGTTGGCCTGCCCGTAGACAGTGTCTGGGAATCCTATCATCTGCATAATGATGAAAATGGTATTCAGTTCATGTGGAGAGTGCACTCACTGTTGATGTCGTCACTCCGTGTTGATGAAGAAGTGCAAGTGAGTTGGTATCGGTTTTGATATCGGAGTAGACCGAAGGAGGTCGTTCAATCTGCGCGTTTCCAATCTCGCGTTTTTCCATCTTCACCACTGTTGCGTTAATCTTCGGGTTCGCACAGAGCTGCACCACAAATTCTAACGCAAGACGGTCATCAGGACCACCAAAGAATGGGAAAAATATGTGATGCGAGCTGCCTGTCCCCGCACCCGTGTTGAGGTGATTTCCAGGATCGACAAACAGGGCGACATCTGTCGCACTTTGAGCGAATACCCCACGTACAAACTGCGAGTGAACAGCAGACGTGGATCTATCTCTTGATGTGCCAAAAATGGTCTCGAAAGGGTTGTGGTCGAACTTGTCTCGCCGTAGCGCCCCACCTTCGCTTGTTTCAGCAGTGCCAACGCAAGGCGGCAACCACGGGAGCAGTATGAGCTGGGATGCATTTCGCTTGGCGTGATCCACAACGTTGTAAGCAAGATCATCGTGGGGCACGATGGTGAGCGATGTCGACACAGGCAAATCATTCAACTCTCCAAACATGCGGAAGATGCCCAAGAGCGGATCGGTATGGATAAGCGTATCTGCAGTGGATGATTTCATCACCGCCGACGTACGATCTGAGAGCTCAATGAGGCGGAGTGCGCTGATGCTCACTTCGGGCGTCTTGTGCTTTGATGGTGTTGGGTAAGATGCAGCAGACATGGACACAGCGGTGGTGAGCGAGGAGAAATCTGGAACAGGAGGACGAACGAGCTGCGTGAGGGCCATCATGCACGGCATATGTTCGATTCTGTCGAGAACGACAGTAAAGCGATGCCGCCAGGGCTGCTCCTCGTTCACAAGAGATTTCTTGTCTGCGTCGAAATCTCTACACTCGTCATCACGAGTTTGGGGCGGAGCTCCGCCTGAAGTGGCGATGACGCGCCGTTCTGGAGGATACAATGCTGTGACGAGTGGGGTGGTCATGAACGTGAGCGTCAAAGCTTCTAACACGAACATGGAGAAGACTCTCGGAGACAAAATGCCAGCGGAGAGACCGACATTAAGCACGATCAGCTCAACGAGACTAGGTAACGTGATTGAGCAGAGGAGACCACCGTAGTATCTGGATACTCACCCCTTACAGCTCATGAGTGCTCCAATTGTACTGGATTCACGCCAGCTAAAACCAGACAACCTTGAGGCAACTGTACATCCACCAAACTTGCCCAAAAATGCAAGGCATGCAATTGCGATTGTAAAAGCCCAAGTAATACCTGCGACATGCAAAGTTAAGAAAAGCAAACAAAAACAAGGCGTTCTGGATGACCGACCGTTATCGAGGAGTCCAAGATTAGTGTTCAATCCTGAGAGGGTGAAATACTGCAATACATGAATAACCAGGCAGGGGAGATGCAAAATAATGAACATACCAAAGGCAGAAATATGATGGAGACCACATCTTCCAGCTTTTCCGTCAAAGCAATGGCGAGACCGCCCTCCCTCGGTACAATGATACCAGCTAGGAACGCACCTACACGCGATGTCAAACTGAAAGTCAGATAACAAAATAACAGAGCTTACCAAAAATGGCATTGACGCCCACGATATCCGTGAAGAACGCACAAGCCCAAAGCAAGATCATAACGACAGTCATGTAGAACATGGTAGGACCATTGTCTGTACTACCTGTAGCTCTGGCAAGCCAGAGCATTACTCTCTTGACGACAAATAAGAGAAACATTGTGAATGCCACGCATGTGAGCAATACCCATAGGGCAGTAAGACCGGAACCGGCGTTTACAAGCGCTACGCTCAGCGCCAAGAGAGTCCAACCCACGACATCATTGCCTACGCCAGCTGAGAGGACAACAATGCCAACAGTGGTATCCAAGAGCTTGAGCTCAGTGAGAATACGACACAGTACGGGAAAAGCGGTTATAGAATATGCGACGCCGGTGAATAGCATGAAATGCGTGAACTTGACGGATGGGTCGATGAAGTGATGGTATAAGGGAACAGACAACGCAGACCCCAGGCCAAATGGCAAGGCCATGCCCGCGAGCGATACGATAGCTGACATGCGAGCATTGCGTTTGATGATACTGGCGTCAATTTCGAGACCGACGATGAAGAGAAATAGGCAAAGGCCAATATTAGCAACGAGAGATAAGTACGGCAGTGACTGGGAAGGGAATATGTGTTGGGTAAAGCCGGGTATACGCCCAAGGGCCGTTGGGCCTAGATTTGTACGTCAGCTAAACATTTAACGCAGAAGGTTTGAAGGATTACAAACCCAGAAGGATGCCGCCGAGCACCTCGGCGATGACTTTTGGCTGCTTCATCCTGCCCAAGCCCAGAGAAAGCAGCTGAGCCATCATTATAATGACACCTGGGTTGGACTGAGGTTATGCCAAACGGTGAGCACATATGCTATATATCACACACCAACTTGAATGATCCATAGCCTCAGCGGGTCTGAAACATTGAAAGCTGAAGGATCAGATCCAGTGAGCAAACCGCCCTATGGTGCAGCAGACGGGCGAGTTCAGCGCATGTCAGTCATGAAAGCAAGAACAAACCTCGCCGGTGGCCTGTCTCTTCTTGAGGCCGTCGAAGAGCCTGACGATAGTGTCTGAAAACTCTGGCATGGGAGTCAGTCTTATCAGAGAGAAAGAAAGATGGGACTCTAATTAATGTCGTGTCATCTTTATGGATCCGGAATTTTCAAGACGCTAAATGGTGTCCAGGATCATCCTCCATTGGCGACTCAGGCTGCAGTGGGCGCAACGGCAAGGCACATATACGCCGGGTGGCACCTTGCTCTAAAATATATATATGCGGCATTCTCTCTTCGTCTTCTATGTTTTGACTCGGATGTGGTGGTACCAGATATTTTTAGATCTTCCCCAGTACACATGGACGTACAATATTCCCGAACCCCAAATCAAGGCGGGACTGTCTAAATCCCGGGGATCCTGTGGTTGTGCTAGATTTTCGTTAGGATGGACAGATTCCACACAATCCTTCTCTCCAACAATCTCTGGCTTTACGCGGCGTGGGACGTGTTCACAAGGCTATGTAGCCAATGAAGCGTTTGAGTAAGGCTAAGCCTTTAGACCTAGGCCCACAGCGCAATTAGCAAGGACAGATAGCATGCGACTACGATCTATTTTGCTGTCAACACCTGTTGGAATATATTAATTATACTCCTGTTCACAGAAGACTGCAAATTATGATGCAAACATGTGCTTCGAACACAAAAAGTGGGAGTACTCAGGCTGTAAGAGCAACTTCATCACCTCAACACATGACTCCACACAGCGGCAACTAACCCGACCTGCATCCGTCATCCAAAAGTTCAGGATCCTTATGCGAACTTCATACTCGAATGGGAGCTATCTGTCACAGAGCAGCTGGAACCGCTTCGCCATTTTGAAGTAAGATTTTGCCACCGCTGTCAAAACATGAACCATCTGATAACGTGTTGGACTTCAGACTGCCACTCCGCGTGACGAGGTGGGCCATACTCCCGAATTCGAACTGTGACTGCAACAGAGACGGGTTCGAACATACCAAACTGGAACGGGGAGAGGGTGACGATGGGAAGTGGCAAGAGAATGGGCGAATAGAAAAGCTGTTTCTCATCTCTGTCATTTCTTCCATGGCGGGTAGAGGATCGAGATGAAACTTGAGTTCGGGCAGCTGAGCCTGCGGCGACCAGAAGACATCAGGTCCAGCTGTTTTGGCTTGTACCGGCTTGCACGGTTCGCGCACGGTGCCCTTTCTCACGAGGACGGAGTTATCCAGCGAAGACGAGACCACGTTGTAGGGATCGCGATTGGATGAAGCTAGGAATTAAATGGTGTAAATAAAGCACAGTTCCTAGAGTTTAATGATACTAGTCTCCAGACAAGCCCTCACCTCGTTCCTGATCAGCGACGGCATGACGATGAACTATTCGCCATGTCCAGAAAATGCACGAGAGTGCAAGGAAAAAGACAATACTGAGAACTGTATTACGCGTATGATGAAGGTTCTATTTCATCGCAGAGAATGACTCACCGATGATTGTGACGATGTCCCCAACACAGAGGGATGTACTGCTGGAGACAGGTTGACACCGTAAGCGATCATGGATGGCGCGAGAAACAGGGGCAGTTTGTGAAGTGATCATGGCAAGTAATGGAACCCAGATATGTACAAATTGCGATGCTAAGAGGACAGCGAACTTGACTGCGAAAGGAGTGGACGACACGCTCTGTGAAGAGGTGGTGTGCTGGTGATGATGTGAGTGGTAACTCGAGAGGAGTCTGACTTTGATTCAACCAAGAGCCACCGCGGTCAGCCTCTCTCAGGCTAGCATAGAGGGGTCCGTCTTGGTATGATACATATGATCGAAATCAAGATCCAGGCCAGATGACCATGGCTGACCTGGACAATGTTATGAGCCGCTACCATCGATAGCTATATGATAATGCATTCCCAGGGAGTCTTGAGTGCGTTGCGAGTGATCAGTGGCCCATCTGCTCATATCCGACACTAGTCGAATGGAAACAGCATTTGATGAGATTTGATGGCAAGTTTGAACACTTAGTGTGGCAGTGCTACTTGTTTAGAGACGTGACACGTGACAGTCCCAATATTAATATTTTGCTCACACCGTCACGGTGACATGATTCAATTCGCGCCTCCGCCTGAAGACACTGAAGCCTGAAGGTACTACCTCGATGGACATCAACCGTTTCCTGTCTCGGGGCGAAGAACGGGAAATAAGCACTCGTCGATCAAAACGACTACAAGTTATGCACTCACTCTGCTTGTCCGAGTCGGTATGATCATCACTAGAAGGTCCTGTTTCCGTTTTGGCTCGCGACGATCATGAACGAGTATCATCCAAACACGCGTGTGCAGTGCGGTAAACTACCCCATAACCCATGGCAAGGGTTACCAATTTGAGCCCTGACCGCGAGGCCAACATGGAGCTGAGTATCTGGGGGATTTGAGCTATATTATGCTGGTACCTTTTAGGTCCTCCCTCCACCGGCCCTTCAACTTGAAGGCAGCCCATCGAGTCATTTGAAGATCGTTCTCATCTATCTTTTGGTGCTAGCAATCTATCGTACGGACGTTTCTTATTTAATTGCTTGACCACTGATAAAGTTGCGCAGACAATTATGGCATGGATCCTCCCAGCCGTGACTGCAGGGGTCTGGGTAGCATCGAAGCTGTTCGGCTCTGGCAACAGCGATCCCAATCCAACTTACGCTGCAATTGAAGCCCGCAGGTGGGCTGAATTAGAGCGGGACAGGGCTATTCGTGACCTTGACGGCATGAAGGTACAGGTGGCGCAGCTCGTGCAATCGATGCAAGAGATGCAAAGCAGGACACTCCAGTTCCAACGAGAAGCTATGTCGGCTGCGGCAACTGCCCAGCAGAGAACTCAGGAGCAAATGAGGGCCATGGTTGACGCCGAGAGAGCTGCGAACGCGGCCCGTTTCGCCGCAGAAAGCGCTGCACGACTCGCAACGGAGGATTCCAAGAAGAAGGCCCGCGAAGCTGAGATGGAGAGGCAGCGTACTCAAGCTGCTCTCGAAGAAGCTCAGAGAGCGGCAGAGTGTTCCAAGCAAGATGCCAGGCGTCTTCAGAGGGCAGCCGAAGAAGAAAAGAAGAAGG
Source organism: Suillus occidentalis (assembly GCA_016628085.1). NCBI lineage: Eukaryota > Fungi > Basidiomycota > Agaricomycetes > Boletales > Suillaceae > Suillus > Suillus occidentalis. The sequence continues at coordinate 31,057 of JABBWB010000358.1, forward strand.
CTGACGAAGCCGTCGCAAAATCAGAGGCTGCAAGGAAGGCGGCTGAAAAAGATGTTCGCGAGGCTACAGCTGCCAAGGAAGACGCTGAAAGGCAGCTTAGGGAGGGCATTCAGCCTGTATTAACGCCAACTCCTCAAGAAATTCTCGCTGCCCAAGCAAAAATCCAGTATCAGGAGAATTTGTTCCATTTCGCTGTTGCTGGGAGGGCCGGCGGGGGAAAGTCATCACTCATTAACGCATTCCGTGGTATGAGTAACCGCGCAGCTGGGTCCGCACGAACTGGGGTCACGGAGACCACCCTGACGGTGGGAAGATATCCAGACCCTGACGAGCGGTGTCAACACGTCTGGTACGACCTTCCTGGAGCGGGAACGCTCAAGATCCCAGATTGGCAGTATTTCAACGCGCAGGGTCTCTACGTTTTTGATTGCATTGTCGTCCTGTTCGATAATCGGTTCACCCACACCGACATTGCTATCCTCCTCAATGGCAGACGATTCAAGATCCCTACTTACATTGTCCGCTCAAAAGCAGACCAACATATTCGAAACATCATGAAGGAAATGGGGTATGAAAGCGAGGATGAAGATCGGTCGCAACGGTTAACCTTGTACATGGCTGCGAGAGAGCAGCTCGTCGATGAAACTCGCCGCAATATGAAGACAAATCTTGCGGAGGCAAATTTACCTGATCAAAAGGTTTACGTCGTCTCTAGTAGCTGTCTACGAGCTGTGGCCAAAGGCGAGCAACCTTCAAGGGCCATCGACGAAATCCAACTGCTAAATGATCTATACATGGAAGCACAAGCTAGGCGAGTCCGTCACGAGTCAGAAGGGGTTTCTACCTGAGGAACTACTCTCGTGTAAGTAATCGGTCAGATCTAAAAAATTGTATTTCAGACTTGGTAGTTGGCAGAGGCACACTTGCCTATGATTCGTATTCTCGTGCTCATCACATATTTTCTGATGTTAGGTACAGATACGCAATCCCGCAGTTCTTTTTTCTTCTAGTTGCCATTGTGCGAGCCGCATGCAGGTCGTGACAGTGATATATGCCCTCCTCGTTGATTCAGACTTTACTATCTCCTCTGTCAATGGTACGGTTTTTTTTTGGATTTCTGTTGGTACGGTACTTCTGATGTTATCTACTACCTTTTTGTCTTCTCATCATTGGATGAAGTGTTGAACACATCAAGGCAAGAAAGCTATGTGACGTCCTTGGGTTCTGAAATGCAATTTTGATTGCAGACAGTTCGTGCTTTGTGGTAAGAGATGTTTGGTCGCTACTGGGTGCAAGACCCATGTTTACTTCCATGATGCAGTTTGAACGGGTTGCTCACGTAGCGCTTCAGAGACTTCATATTTCATGCAGCTCGGGGCCAGCCAGACGGACCATCCTTATATTTCTCCTCTGGGCATGTTAGTAAGCCTTGGCGAGGGTCTGTTGCGACCAAGACAATATCAATGCACCAACCTAGTGCGTTGCCAACAAGGGGAAGTTTCGTGTACTAGTAGCAGAAAACACCCATCCGCGATCTGGCCTCCCTCCGGAGTCCTCGACAGAAAACAGTCTGAGGGCTTGTCCTGTCCCACCATACATATACAAAATCTCACCACGAGACTCGGAGATGATTGTAATTCCAACCAGGGTCCACGTGGAATTTAGGAAGAAAAGTGTAATGTGCCACCAAAATTGCATCTTACCACGACCTCTTGTACCTTATGGAGCATATCGCTGTTGGGCCAGTGGTCTATCATGTTTTCTTTCAACTGAATCTTTTCGATTTGCTACGTCAGATCAAGGGCCGCATCGTACGCTATCGTCGCGTTTATGTGGCACAAATAGCATCATCACAAGCTGTTGGAATGCAATGCGTTCATTAATATTCATTATCATTAAGAAATCAAGCTCAAGCTTAATCAAGGTCTGTAGTTTGTATACTAATATCATCTACATTTTAAATACCTCCAACTTACTATTTCACCTCGCAGAAATGTCTGCCTTTGGTCTTACCGGACGCAGGGATGATCCTGTGATGACTATCTACAACAATGTCACTGAAGCTGGAGAAGCATCGCAAAAACACTTCTCGAAGCTTCAGGATCTTTTCGTTGCTCTTTGTCAAAATGATCGTGATAGCCGCAAGAAACCAATGCTGTCGGAGACGAGCTACAGGTGGGAATGTAGAAGCTATAATGTAAGAATTTTGGGCACAACAATTTAGCGTGCACCATAGGCTCAGCGGACCATAGTCACGGATTGTGAAAACAAATAGCTTCCTCAACTTCTCTTGTGCCTGGTGATAGTGGGATCATGACCGAATGCTGGCCCACCGGAGCCGTGTATGAGCTTGTAAGTTATGACAGAACGCCAGCTATGTTCACTGGTATCTGTCTTCCGCCCGGCTGCATAACGTCAGCATCAAAACAAAGCATGCAGCTGTAGGTTAGATGACTAGCGTTTCAGGCTTGGGTGTGCTCCCACTAGTTGAGTGCTACCCACGGAGTCGGGCTGTTACTTCTGTTACTCAGGCTCATAACAAATTCTTTAGTTCGGTAGGAAGTACAAGCATTCAAATGTTCACCGTTCAGTGTAGGCACCAACACACATCGTCTCTACCGTCAACGTTTCAGCCATACCGTGACTAGGAATCTCGAAGATTTTCACACACCTTCAAGTATCGGAAACCTGACTATGCAGCTGCGCAACAAATTCTTTCTACTGAGAACTGCTTCAAGATGGGCATGGGCCGGCAACTGGCAAAATTTGAAGTTGTACGGCGGAGTTTAAATTCTCTGTCTAACTTCTTCAGCACTAGCCAGCTCCACTCTCGACCTCAAGCAGGCACCGAGGGGTAAGTACTAGGATTGTTTACCTGTCCATTGGACCATGCGGCCGTGGACGTTAGGACATCCGCACCTTTACTACCACCGTGTACCAATCTGCATTCCTGAGTCGCAGGACAGATTAATTTCAAGCCCATCCTATATTTCGAGCTCCAAATTAATCCCATACTGACTCACGAGTCATCAGTAATCCTTGCACGTCCCTACTCAATGCGCGCGCTCGAGATTAATGTGTTCAGAGAAGGCTGTTTACTTAGTTTACGCTACTACAGAAACCCCAGCTTGCTCTACAATCTAATTGTCAGCGCATCATTCCCCGACTCGTCCAGAAAATACCTGCCCCATTGCCAATCAACATTCTTCAGATTTCCAGCGAATTCCTATGCAGGACTTCTCTTAATTCTCTGTGCTCAAAAATTCTGTGATCTTTCTACCCACCGGCCATACGAGGCTTAGATGCTGAGATTGAATTATAGAGTTGTTGGCCTAGGTCCGTATTTGGCGACGCAGAATTTCCGACAGGTGGGTGAGATTTTGGATGAATAAAGCCAAAGTAAAACTCATATGTGCGTTTAGGCTGGCCTTAGCAATATATTCCCTTGAGCTCAGGACTCAGGCCTGGGATTATTGGTGTGTAGACATGGAGATGTTCACCGACTTTAGTGGACCTTTGGCGACCGGCAGAACACCGTATTCTCAATGCATATATGGTATCCAGCGTTTCGCAAGCGCTAACTATCGACAAACACGTACGTTATGTGAATCATGTTTTCCGCGGAATACTACCTTGGCTGGTAAGTGATCTCCGCTCTTCAGGCGTCAAAGCCTCCCTCATCCGTTCCCAGAGCCACATCACAGTCTGTGCAAGTAGGAATTAGTGGAAATAGTATAAGTGTTCCGATGGAGTGGATTTTGCACAAAGGGTTACTATCATTCGACGGGAAATGCATAATTTACACTTATTGCTGAATAGCAACACAACAACAACACATATTCGTATCGGATTTACTGTAGCGTATACCTTAGGTTTCTGCGCATTAGGCCCAACAAGAATTTTTTTCATTTTGTCGCGAGATTGTTGCAGCGGCAGCACTGGAAGTCGAGGTGTCGAAAACTCAATAGAAATGCACAATTTCGTCACGCTATGTCACGCGCGGCGCCTCGGCCAATACACAAAAATATTATAAGTCCGACAGCGTGCACAGTGAATGCAAGCCAGTATTCCCCATGCAAACAAAGCGGAGACTCAACCACGCCGAGAGTGTGATTTCCAAATCTAGCCTGGCCGTCACGCTTTGCTCATGAATCGTGAATAGCACGCTGTGGTGGTGTCCTATTGACATAGAAACACCTGGAGTAGGTTTAGGATGGTGTATTTCACATATTTTGAACATTTTATGTTGATAGGTCAATGGGATCTGGGTGGATCTTGGATTTAGTGTCCAAAAATCACTCATTTTGGGCACACTCGCACAATGTTTCATCTCGGGAGGGCTTCACAGCACCGATTTTAAAATTTTGAATTGGTAGTATTATTTAATGTATGCTAATAAATATTCACCATGTGTTCCGAATGAAATATATGGAGAGTGGTGAGCTCTGGAGTGCATTGTGCATTATCTATCGGTTGTGCATTCCGAATCAGGTGATAGTACTCAATTACGAAATTCATTATGCTCGACTTCCGAGTCAGCTTCGGGAAACCGGATTGCGCAAGATTAATCTCCGTTTGCGCAAGAGTGCCTGCCTCCTTGGATCAACACAGGGGACTGGTCATTCTTGCAAATGAAGCCCGCTGTCTCCTTGTGGAAGTTCTCGTCCTTCTGCTTGTTATCACTGTTGAATTATCATGCATCCGTCTGCATCATGATATTGCGTTGCCATCTGCCGCTGGGCGCCGGCCATTGTGGGTTTTTCCCTTCTTATTGATTTGGCTATGACACTGTCGCAGTGCTCTCGCTGAATTGTAAAGTTTTAATAGATGTGTCAGAGTGCGACAATTCACTCATACTTAAATGTACACAGTAACCGTGGTGTGTTCACCTACTACGCCCCCGGCACAACGGTGTTACTTGTCTTAATTCACAGATGACGGTGAAAGTTAACCTTCAAACGACTTGTATGGACCAGGCTACCCAAGGCTCGGACGATGGGTCAAAGATGCTGGACATCGAACTCTCAGTCTCCAAAGACTGCGCCCCTCCTTCGCATTTGGATGAATTTCCAGAAGGTGGTCTCGTAGCTTGGTCCACTGCCTTTGGATCGTAAGACTCAGTTTTTGATGGCAAATTTACTCTTACTTGATTTGTTTAGGTTTCTTATACTATTCTGCGGCTGGGGGTAAGTGTCATACTGTATTAATGGTGAAGAATGGCGCTCTAAAAGTCAAAAGTTACACCACTTCATTTGGTGTATACGAAGGTATTGCCGCTCACGAAAGTGAGGATAAAACTTTACTGAAACGACTTGCCTTCCAGATTTCTATACTCAGCATTACCTCACAAATGAGTCATCATATGCTATTTCGTAAGTTGTACTACTAAGTTCCCTATTGCGCACATCCTCAAGGTTTCTTGCAGGTCCATTGGGAGCTTCAATGCATTTTTGGGTACTGCTGTGAGCCTTATAGCAGGCTTACTGTACGACCGAGGTTATTTGTGGGTATAAATCCAAGTATGTGTTGGAGACGATACTCAACAGGCCTTAACTAGTTATCACCTTGTCATCACCGGATCGCTTTTGCAGAGTGTATCTCTTTTCATGCTATCATTTGCGAAGCCTGATCAGTACTACCAGGTAACGCACACCGGCTTTCTGACGGTTCCTGTTTCTAACACCGTGCAGGTATTCCTTACTCAAGGCTTGGGCTCGGGTATTGCGTTGGGGCTCCTGTACATTCCAAGCCTGGCTGTTGTCTCGCACTATTTCAAACGAAAACGCACACTGGTGATGACGTTCGTTATTTTGGGCTCATCGCTGGGTGCTATCATCCATCCGATTATGCTCAATAATATCCTGAATGGGCACCTTGGCTTTGCCAATGGCGTACGTGCAAGCGCAGGGATGGTTAGCGCGCTCCTTTTGATTGCATGCTTGTGTATGCGGACTCGCCTTGATCCACCAACGATACCAGTGAATTACATAACAGCAGCTAAAAAATGTCTTCTCGACGTTCCGTTTCTTTTCGCGCTGGCAGGGTGAGACAGTCACTCTCGAATTTTCCAAATGACTAATTTGTATGCAGGGCCTTTCTTATGCAGATTGGTTTCTACTACCCTTTATTCTTTCTTCAACTTGACTCTATCCAACACGGTGTCAGCGTCAAATTTTCGTTTTACTCTGTAGGGTCTAACATTACAAAAGTGGTTCTTCCGCTAATACATTCATTAGCTCGTGATTTTAAACGTATCTAGTTGTACGGGCCGAGCTGCATCAGGGTATATCGCAGGGTTTATAGGAGTCCCAAAGATGACGATCATTGCGGCAATTTCGTCCGGATTGATTATTTTAGGCACCATTGGATTGGGTAGCCTGTCCAGCGTGGTTATTCTGGGTGTGCTTTATGGCGCTTCTTCGGGGGTGTGTAAGTAGTTTTCCGTTTCATCACATAGTTTAAGGCATGTTGATGTATTATACAGATAACGCAATGTTGGCTCCACTCATGGCTACGTTAGCGCCCAGCCCCTCTGAGCTTGGGTGAGTGATAACTTAAACTTTGTCTGTATACGAACCATCTAATCTGGCCACAGTGGATGGATGGGAATCTTTTTCTTCGTTGGTGGTGAGTAGCATGAGATTCACCAGCAGATTAATTTGAATTCAATTCGCACGCATTCACTACAGGTCTTGGAAGTTTGATTGGTAGATGCATTCCTGATATTTTTTGTTTCAACTTCTAACTGTTTATTTAGGAACCCCCATCGCCGGTGCTCTGCTTACATCGAATTATACTTGGTGGAAACCCGCTTTGTTCGCTGGGGTGAGTTGACTATGGTTACTGTTTTCTCCTTTCATTGACTCCAATTACCTGGATCGCAGGTCACTTCACTTGCTGGTGCCGTGATGTATATCTTCATGGGCATGAAGGTCAGAAGAAATAAGTTCTAAGTGAGCAGCTCATCGTCGAGCACGAGGCAATAGAAACTCACGAAAATCATCAAAGCACGAACACAGGGTCTATTTTTGCTGGTCTTGATAGAAGGGTTTTGATAGAAGTTGGGGCGCGGGTACAGGCACGAAACGAACAAACTAAGAGCGGGTATAAGTGATTGCCGCTACGTAGCTTGACGTGTCAATAGAACTTTATTCTACTTATATTTTGCCAGAGTTTTCCTTCGATCGGCTGCAAGGGAAAAAAACTGTGAACAGGACATCTCCCAGCGAGGTGAAGTGAGAATTCTTCAAGTTGCCTGGGACACGGGTTTTTCCGTGGAGCCAGCGGATGCGAGACGAAATGTCGTTATTTTGTAGTCCATTCATGATCATCACCTCCGAGTCTGCAACAGCTCCAACACTCAAATTTGCGGCTGAAAAATCATCCCCTGCACGGCACAATATATCACACGTTCCTACAGCGTGCCCAGAATTTTACGCCACGAAAATAGTGCAGAAAACACGTCTTTATGCTCGAACGTGCGTCTCGCGGGTGTCGTCACTTTAAAGGTTGCATACTTCCACATAGCATACGTGGTGGACGCTATAGCGACCGAACCCCCGTCTTGGGGAGATTTGATTCTTGTTCGAATTTAACATGTAACGGACTAGCTGCGGTCAAGCAAACTCGACAATATTTCACAGCCGCTCAGGGGCCAAAACCGAAGCCATATTTGAACTCAAAGAGCCAATCATTGGGCTGACCAAAACCTTGGGCAGTTTGAGCGACGTTGTACATCCCTTTGGAGATCCGGTATTATTCACAACGGACCCTGGTCAGTTGTGTATTGGTTGTGTACTACAGGTCATCCCACTCTGGCCACTGTACAGCTGCTCAACAACTTGTCCACAGCACATCCAGGGTGAGCCTTTACCAATATATTTCGCTAAGCGATCCAATAGTGTCCGCTCTATGCAACTCGCTAATTCGCAAGCGCTCTGACACTACGGAAGTTCTCAACACCCAGCCCTCTCCCCAAAGAATTTAAATCGATTTATGTATATCGCGTCCTTCAGCACGGAGCAACCGTGCACAGCGCGTTGGGACCATGATTTGATTTTTCTTCGACCAACAGGAGGTCAGTTCAAGAGTAGTGTATTTTTGTTGGATTCTGACGATGCAAGACAGTAACCTGCAATTGCAGCCTTTCCACTCCAGATAGTCTCCGTTCTGTCAGAATATCGTAGAACAAATATATCGGAGACATTATCAAATTCGCCCTGTAGCACCCAATCCTTCGACTCATTGATCATCGCCCTCAATGCCACCAAATTCGCCACCTCACCATGGGACAAGACAGCACGTTCACAAAATTCAGGGCTATCGGAAAACTGTTCAAGCACCCTCGGGCTGATAATGTCTACAGCGTGGTCTCGTCCGAGGACAGCCAGCTCATCGTGATTGGTTGTGGCAACATGTTCGTTCTTACATGGACAACATGAATCAATCCGTACATAAGGCTGATGTTTCGTGATGTTTTGTTCCCAGTGACCGTATATCGATCGTTGAAGCGAGTGAAAGACATTGTTTCTTGAGCCCAGCAATGATTGATTTCCATCTCATGTTTGGGACTTCCGTGCTACTACCCAATGATGCCAACTGTGCTTTGTGTCCTAACCTCCGTGGCTCGATGCATGTTTTGGAATGGAGCGACCAACAAAATTTACAACCGTCGACAGGTGTAGGTGACCCTATCATCTGCTGTGACTCTGTGGAGTGACCCAACCTTTGCCACAGCACTCATAGGCGCAGTTCAATTTATTTACGAGCCTATCTGAGATATGATCACAGGTACCATAGAAGACTGTTTGATATTGGCATGCATCACGAGAGATGGATTTGAAGTGGCTCACCATCGCGCAAATCCATCTGGATAATCAATAGACTATCAATCCTCGTGTCTTCGAGTTCTGACTAGTACAAGAACCATAAAAAATATAAATGACCCGCAGCACGAGGAATAACCATCCCCGCAAAAAATCCTCATGAAAAACTTTCATTGCAACGCATCCGCAACCATCGCGAGTAGCTCCTTTGTGCTCTTCCCAACATTCTTGTCATCCTTCGCTATGGCCTGCCACACAGGCCCGTGATGCGGTTCAGCGGCAGCGCCCTGTCTGATAACCTCCTCCACATATTCCTGAAAACTGAGTCAGTAAGTATCTCTGGTGCATAATAAAAACGCACGGGTGTGCCATGCTGGCGCTCGAACTTGAGCCACCATCCCCAATGGTCTCCAATATCCTTATCCTGCTCTGTAGCTACACTCCTCGAAAACCACTGCCTCGCCTTCTCAATCTTCCTTTCCGTCCAGAACAAACGCGCAACCGTACATGTGATCAGTGGATTATCCTTGCTTTTCTTCAGTGCATCAACCGAGCGGCTTTTTCTGGTCGGCCGTGGTTCGGCCCATATAGACATCGACCACAGGAGACCGGACGTTGGGCATTCCTGTAGGCCACGGGCGAGCATTGCTTTTGCCTGCGCAGCTCCACCGGATCGCTCTTCCACACCAACAGACTCTGCCCACAAGATCTCGTTCGCCGGATTAACGAGCCGTCCCTTCTCTAGTAATGCGCGAGCTTTGATCTTTCCATCAAGCTCTTCCAGCTTGCTC
>JABBWB010000359.1:0-40553 GCA_016628085.1 Suillus occidentalis
TTCTTCGATAATCGCTTGGACCTCGTCATCTTCTTCTTTCTCCCGTGCTAGCTTCCTACATTTCTTCACATGCGGCACCAGTCCGCGAGCTCGTACTAGTATTCCACATATGTTACACTTGACATCGTCTGATGTCCGTTGAGGAGGCATCGAAATTGATATTGATGGCACGAAAGGCGAGATAAGGAGTGGCGGGGAATTTGTGAGCAGGAAGATTCAGAGAGAGGCTTGACAACAGATTATATCTAGTAATTTATGAGTGATACGCGATGTAGACGTTAAAAATAATGCGTACCTTTGATGCAGATGGTAGTGAGCACAGTATAATTAAAACTCAGGTCGAGCTGAGACTCGATAGCAGTCTCGACGACATCGTAATCCAATCGTAATCCAATCATAATTAAATTATAATCGAATCATAGTGCTGATAAATATAGCATTACGATACGGGAGCATTATAATGCCTGCTGGGAATTTCCGACAAAGTGCAGTCGGATTTTCTTAACGAGTTGCAAGCTGGAGAAGCTAGTTGAACTGGAAGGATGTTATCACAAGGTCTGTCTGGCGGCTCTGGCTCTGGCCGTAGACAATACATTTTCAAGTTGTTGGATACCTTCTACAGGTATATGATATCTTTCGATCCGATAGCACCCATTATGATGTTGTGGTTCGAGTAACTTCCCCGGCGTGTGCGAAGGACAAACTGGAAACAAGTCGTAGCCAACGACGAGAAACACTAAGAAGACGCGCGAACAAAACAGAACCACGTTCTGGATTGCGAGACGAAGACGACGGTAAGGTACAAGCTAAGGAAAAGAAGTGTCTACAGTACATATGAACCATGTGTGTATGTGTACGTAAGCCGCCAGGCTTACACAAACTCGAGTCAGAGGTAGCTACTATCACGACCATATCTAATCTGTGTTGGTATTGAGGACTCTGTGTTCTTTCAAAATTTCGTGACATGCAAGATGATCGTCGTGTTCACAAATGTACCTGTTCCACGAATCTACACACGGAAATCTGACGCGTTGAATCCTGTTGGCGCGGAATATTTGGTCATGGATACAGTGGGTTGCCAAAACCTACTTGAACTGTCTGGAACATTGCACTCATACTCTGCGCACTCAAGATCAAAGGGACTCCTGCTAGACATAACTGGAGGGGGGGGGTCTCTCAGAGAAGATCAAGCAGACTGTAGTATCGCAGGTTGCACGCTATCTTTTGGAGATATTCTCACTTCGATTTGAAAGCGCGTGTTCTATTTACTTGAGCCCTCTTTCATTTCACTTCATTGGTGGACCAATGATTGACACGCCGTTCTATCGTGCTATCGATGGCGTTGCCCGTGAAGATTCAATATTCAGGTCGAGTAACCGGATTTATCAACTTTGAAGCAGCCACCATTGCGCCTCTATGGGAATGCACAGTGATACTACAATGGCTGCAGGATCATGCAGATGATCCAGAATCCAGTTATGAAAGTGAAGGACAGACATGTTTTGCGTGCTGCCTTGCGTTCAGTGATGGAAGCTTCCAGGCCGATACTTGGCGTTGATAGAGGCGTATGACATGGGTCGTCCGTCTGGGCTTCTTGTGACCAAGACACGTGAGACAGACATACTGTACTGATATTTACTCCTGAATGGTTCGAACCCAGTGAGATCCTATCATCGTCATGAAGCGATTCATTTACTGCGCATTCGTAGTTACAATGGAAAATGGGAATTACTTTGAACACAAGTGTGTTCAATTCCGAGGAGAAACCACCAAGCCCGCCTCAAACTTCACTAGTTCCACTTTGTATCTCGTTCGTCTGCATTTGCGACGGTCCTCTAAAGTGGGCGGCTGAGACCAACAATGGCATATCTGTGTCATGGGCACGACCATCGCTACTCCGAAGGTGGAATAGAATTCGCGAGGCTAGGACGCTGTGAATGACAAGTTGTAGCCTAAACACAGTGAGTTCGTAGTTGGCACCCAATGACAGTTCAATCGGTGACATACGTATCAAACATATTTGTAAAGCCAACCTGTAGCCAAGCAACAAACGATAAGTCACTTTAGTTTGACAGACATGTACATAACATACCGGAAGTGCTGCGTCGATAATCACATTGGTCACTGTAATGGCTTTGGGGAACGGGTCACCCAACAATGTTAACTTTGGAGCCAATTATTTCCACACACCAATGATGCACAACATGTAAAGCATGCTACCGCCGTAGACGGCGGTTACGATCGAGCTCTGAAATTCCGAGTCTCGGTAGTCATAGAACCACTTGTATGCAGTAAGGACCAGTATCACTGCCAGGTTTTTCTTGTAGGTCAGGTGCCCGACGGTACGCCCTGCATGATCACTGACCACATTCGAAAAGTGCCAAGATAGCATATACCAGTGCAGCATTTCTTGACGACTCAAATCCGCATGACCCGGGTATCATAGACACATCTGACAGCCATATTAAACCAACACGGGTTGGTAAATACGAACGAACTTGCCTGTTGAAACCAACTGATGATTGGGAAGGACGTTCATAGCAACAGCGCCGATTACCGTCGCCTATTGCAAAGTTAAAGACCTAAGACCTTACTCCAGTCCTGTGGAAGACGTACCATGCTATAAGTTAACAATCCAATCAGCAATTTTTTGCTCTTTTTCCAGAATGCCCAGGTCCGAATTACCAGCAGGCCTGTCAAAGAGCCATGATCTATTTAGTTCTTGGCAAGGACGGTGATGCATGTAACTCGCACCTTCCGCAGCAATGATACATAAAATATGGATAACTGGATCATATTATTAGGCTGAGCCCGAATTAACCACTGCGGGAGATGACTTACTATTTTCCGCCAAACTAGGGGGGCACTTTGTGCCGGATGTACAATCAGTTTATCATTAGAAACTGTTTTGTCTGCATGCTTACCGGACCACTGACACGCAGTGCAGCTAAGATAGCTATCAATTATGCGCAAAGACAAGATCACCAGAGTTGACGACTCACCATATGCAGTCATTCCAGAGCCTACGAAAGGGAGATATCTAGATATGGTGAAGATGACACGAATCAAATCCCATCGCCTGAACCAGGTCCAGTGTACCTGTAAAGTGTGATCAAAATCACAGTCATAGACATATCATGTTCTTGACCTCATCCTGAAAAGTGATACAATAATCAAAAACCTGAGTTGCAGAAAAAAGCTATTGATTGAGCTGGTAACATAACGAAGGTGATCGGAACTCACGAGAATTGCAAGGCTACCAACTGAGGATACAATATCATGAGTATCGCCATCCACGTTATGGACGATCCACAACACTTACTATTGGTGTACTGAACAAAGAATCAGGTCGGCGTCAAGACTATCAGTGCGATATTTACATACCTTGGCTATCTGTAAATCCGCAACCTCCGAAACATAAGACATCTCAGAAGCAAAGGTCAACCCGTTATACCCTCAACTTATTTGACTTGCCTGCAAGTCGGGAGGGAACAGGACCACTGCACACGCCACTTAAGTACAATTTTTGACACACACTATCAGCTTCCCACACATTCTGAAGACCCGTGATCGTCCTGAACGAGCACCTTTGGATCAATATAGCCCAGAAAAGAGGACATAAATGGAAACTCGAATTGGTGACCGCCTATGTTTGTGACCACCGCCACACCACAATGATGTTCTCATTGACGCTGTGCAAATTGAAGGTGGTACGCATAACGTCGGATTTAAATATACATTTATAAATGATCGTACCTTGTGATGTTTCCCTGCCTGGCCTATCCTGACACCTACATTGTATCAGTTTGATTCACTCAGCTCCCAGTTGGTTACCGGTACTCTACCCCATATTTTAGTACTTACCCAGGCTTGTCATTACACCTACATTGTATCAGGTTTGATTCGCTCGGATTTCAGCGGGTTGGCAATAAACCGCCACATATCGCAACCGTCCGACTCTACAATTGTCAAACACATGTGCCAAGGATCATCCAATGTCACCGTCAACGTCAGATACAGTATCGATAATGCAACTGACGTCAACTAACCATGGTGTTTTGCAATTTCCAGAAAGTTATGGCGGAGGCGGTCTGATTTTTACCTCGCGGGACCTCGCAGGCTAATGTATACAAGCACCAGAGGACGCGTAGTTGCTTTGAATGTCGTTCGAAGGTTTGAATTTTGCGCAGGCACTGTGACTGATTTGAAGGACAATATGAGAGTGACGGGTTACTGGTCTAAAGAGCACTGCAAATAATGGTCAGTAGCATTGAGAAGTGGAGAGGGGTGTGTGTCATACTGGGGACCTCGTAGCGACAATTGGATCCAGTGCCTTCATTATGAGTCGGAAGGCGCAAATTGACTTGACTCGCGAAAGTCGTTGCGCTTATTCTAAAACAAGTCAAAAAGTCCCGTGGCCGTGACTTTCAGTTCTTCTGCAATGCCATCAATATATAATAGATATGAGAAGCGAGTGGAAGGGCAGTAGCTTGCAGCATAGCCGCACAAATTCGTGAATGTAACCAGCGGTGTGATCCGTGTTGTAGCACCAGATCAATGCTTAGACAAGACAAGTATGATCGAGGTGGCCCTGTGGACGCAATGTAAGAGCTGTGGGACAAATGTATTGAAAATGGGTTTCCATGTAGCCTTTGAAGTGGGGCCACGCAAGGCTGCTGCATTGTCAAGATGGTCGACCGGACAGTGGCCACTGGTCCATGACCAACTGAAAATACTTCACAGCACCATCCAGGTGAGAGATCGCCTTGTTCACCACATATACGGCAAATTGTGCGTGGCCCACATCTGTATCCCGCAGTCTACAAGGGACTAAAGTTGGTGTTCCGTCAGCAAAAGCTTACAGGAAAGAGTCTGACACACTCGCATTAAACTCGTCGTGAGTACTTACAATGGCGGCCTTCAGCTTGAGGGAAAGGTGGACACCACGAACGGATTGAAAGGAGAACTCACGGAATGTTGCTTAATGTACGTGAATGAACAAATCACTCACCAAAGGTCCATCTTCACGGCATTTAAAGTTTCGCAACGACGTCTCCACTGCCCAGCATTCAGTCAACCTGATAGGACAACCTGATCTCCACTGATAATGTGAGTGAGGCATGTGATGATCTAGAAACCGAAAGTCGGTTCTCGAACCAACGTCCTCAGATCAACATGAATGCCTGCGGGTATGCGCTCAGAAGGAACCAAAGAATCTTTCTGCAGATGAGTATAGGTGAAGTGTGAATACCACAAAACGGATACGGAAGTGATTCATAGTAACCCACCTTCAAGTCTGATAAATCGGCTTTCTAGACTGTCTGACATGATGGTGCGAAGAGGCGAAACAGCGAGGATCGAGGATGGGCAGAGTGTGGTTAAAATAAGTTGAAAAGAGATGACAGAGGTACATATATGATGAGTTTTGCTCAGAGGAAGAGTATACTGTGCGTATATTTCCATGGGGTCGATCGCTGTTTGATACGATATAGACGCTGAGATAATGTTTTAGGCCAGACACTGAGAAAGACAGCCAACATAAGCAGTCCGCGACTAGGAGAGCCTGTCGAAGAAGTAGGTGAGGTCAAGGTCAGTCACGTCAGCGAAAGTGGGTGGCATGCCAACGTCAAAGAAAACATGCGAGTCTCACTTGCAGAACGTTCCACTAGTCCTCATTTAGCACTCAGGCGAGAATGTATAGACAAACCAAATAACTCGTGACAGCGGTACGCCGGTATAGGGAGGAGTGATCCAGTGTTCGAGAGTTGTGGAAACACCGGTACGGGCAGTGAATGCTATATCGGGACTGAGAATGGCACCTCGCGATCCACCTCTTCATCAAACTTAATGGAGATACGTGCGCGGGCCTGTTGCATGGAAAGTGTGGCTTGCACGGCAGAAGGGACTGTGGTGGCACAGTGGTGGCAGGCTACCGTGACTGGGAGGGCCAGGCCACTGATCAGCCCATAGAACGTTATGCTAAGAAGACAACTCTGTGAAGTGCGTTTTCCCCCAGGTTAATATTGCTCGGCGTCGGAGTAGTCGCTCGTTGCAATTGGGGCATCCAGCAAACAAGGTGGCTGCTGCCAAAAGTTTTTGACATTTTCCTCTTCAATTATTTTGTACGGCTTACTAAGCTTCATGAACCGTGGCCTGAGGCTGTTGCTCGCATAATACTACACTGCTTGTTTAATTGGAGAATCATCGTTTTACTCGTTTTATAATGACTACGACTCGTTCGAACGTATTCTGGAAGACTTACATGGGCTAATTCGATCTCGCGAAGGCCAACACGTATCGCTGCCACTGCAAATCAGCACTGTAAATTTGGCCTGGGACCGGTTCGACCGAAATTGCCCGCACACTGAATAACACTGCCATTTTGAAGCGTTAAAATAAGTCGAGTCAACCATGCATCACACCTTGGGCTTTCATCCTGAAGGCTTAATCCTTCGCGACGACCGCCGCAGACACGCCACATTGCCATGGTCAGCCTACCTGGATTGTTCTTTTCCACATTCAATTGTGTTCATGAAGAGGCATTATTTCTGCAAATCAACGTTGGCTTGCTGTCTTCTGCTGTGCCCGATGTATCATGGCGTATGATAGGCCCGAGCCACTTTCCTCCACGTTTGTTATCGCACAGGTCCTGTACCACTCACGGCGGTTCATGATGTAAGTTAGGCATCACTTTATGTTTATTCGAATGGTCTGGCTACATGTCGTATAGAACAAAATGGCCAATGCATAATAGTGCCACAAATCCTGTTGGTCTATCATGCTGTTCTTCTGTGGGTCATGGATTGTGGCTTGCATGCCATTGTTTTTTTTTGCGTGGGCGCCTTGTTATCGACAATATGCCCAAGAGTGTTACCACAAACTAGCACAGCCGAGGGCCACAAGGACAATCGTCTATAAAGCCGTCGAATTCATGGAAACTACCATCATTCTTCTCATCGACCATGTCCTCCGACAGGCTTACTCGCTACATAGAAAGACGACAGAAGCTCATCAAAGAGGACCGCAAATTGCGAAAAGACTATTTTCGTGAGAAGTACAGTGAAGCTGAACAGAGGGCAGATGAAGTAGTGCGTTGCATCCGTGCTAAGGAAGCTGTCACTGTTTGGAGGGATAAACACGAAGATGTCCCTCACCAATACCCAGGGATGGAGTTCTTGAATGGTATGATGCTCGCCATGCACTTCGCACTTCGTCTCACATCTGTGTACAGCCAAAGAGGATCATTTTGAAGACGGAGCTGTACCAAAAAATAGTCTCCAAAGTAAGCATAGCAAATCATCGTGCTTGCCGCCACCAACGTGACTGTAAATTTCCTGTAGATGCCAAAAGGTGGGCTATTGCATGTGCATCAGAACGCCTCGGTGGAGGCGAGCAAACTTCTTGAACTGGCACTGGGTCATCCTGCGATACATATTTGCGTCGATCAACAATCTCCGTTGGACGCGGCTTCTCTCGAGAAAGTGCTGCCCACAATCCAGCCGATTCCTGTGGAGCAGTATCCTGCCGCCGATGTAGTTGGTATCACGGATGCTTCATACACTGGTGGCTGGGTTCCTATAACGAGGGCGCGAGCGCTATTCGATACTGCATTAGGCGGCCCTGCTGGATTTGATAAATGGGTGCTCAGCGCCTTTATGATCAGTCCAAGTGATGCCTACTAATACATACAATACACCAATGAAAGTGAGCTCCATTTTAACATGCTACCTGTTGAATACGTCCTCAATGTGAGCCTTGCAGATCTGGCTGAAGTTTGGAAGCACCTTTGGCGTGACTGATGTGAGCCAGTGGCGTGTTGGAAGTCAAGATGTGCATCTGTACTGATGAACCTTAGCCTATCATCCGTTTCGTGCCCATTCAAAAGGAATACTTGCGGATGCTCATTCGCTCGTCGATAGATGATGGCATCTCGTATATTGAGGTACGAACTAGGTTTTACAATAAGTGAGTCAGAAAAAACATGCCCATGATTGCGATACCTAATATTCGTCAGATACATACTTGCAGAGGATGCGAAGACCCAACTTGATTCACGCAAATTACTCTTGGTATACCGAGAGGTCATAAATGAGATAAAAGCGGAAATGAAGGCTCAAGGTCGGGAAGACGAATTCGCTGGGCTCAAGGTTAGCTTGATTTCGGTGAACCTACTCAAGCTCAGACTGATTCCTTTCTAGGTCATCTATAATACCCTGAGAATCGTCTCCCCCAAGGAATTGGAACTACACTTAGAACAGTGCAGCAGCTTGAAGCAAGAATTCCCTGACCTTATTGCTGGCAAGTCGCGCGGTTTTATTGTAAGTCAGCAGAGCCAGACCTAATAGTTCTATCTGCCAGGATTTGATCTAGTGGGCCATGAAGATGGGGCGGAGAGCAAACCACTCATTGACTACGCAGAGCCACTTTTACATTTCGCCAACAAGCATTCGGACATCCCGTTTATCTTCCATGCCGGTGAAACTCTAGGTGATGGCACTGCAGCAGACATGAACCTGTATGATGCAATTCTTCTTGGAACGAAGCGTATCGGACACGGGTGAGGTGCATTGTATGGCATAAAACGCTCACTAACTCATATTGCTTAGCCTTTCACTAGCTAAGCATCCCAAATTGATGCAAATGTGTCGAAAGAAAAAAATTGCAATTGAAGTCTGCCCTATATCGTGAGTGAATCGTGCAGGTAGACACCTCCAGTTGATTTTGAATTTTTGATCTTCCAATAGAAATGAAGTACTAGTAGGTTACTCTGCCTGCTTCCTCGGAACCTCACGTTGGCTTAAGAAATGATAGCGTCTTACCTCATCGATGCCTATGCACCCTCTCCCGATAATTTTGAATCAAGGCATTCCGGTGGTGCTGTCTTCCGATGATCCTGCAATATTTAATAGTATGGCTTTGTCCTTTGATTTCTTCCAGGTGATCTTTTCATTGTATGTGCCTTACTGGAACCAGACTCATTAGTCGCTTACAGGTACTGGTAGCAAGTGAATCTACGGGACTTCTCACCCTGCGCGAGATGGCCCGGAACAGCATTACGGTGAGCCATGTCCTTGTTCTTGTCTCTTGCATTGTATAATGTTCCCTGGGTAGTATTCTATGCTGGATAAAAAGAGCAAAAGAACGGCTATGAAGGCATGGGAAAGACGGTGGGCCAAGTTCGTAGAAGAGGTTGCAGCCATTCCCGTGGATCAGTGAATTCTTGGCTCGCAGAAATGCCGAAATAGAGTTTTGTATGTTGAGATACGTGAACTGATCAAATTTGTTTAAATGCTGAGTGCGGGCACTCATTACGACGCTTCCGTCACAGACGGTATTACAGACCAAACCCCTACCTTTTTCTGGTTTGATGTGATCGCCGGTGGTTCAGATCTGTAGGCATTGTGTCATGTCGTTATGCTGACTTACGACAGGAAATCAAAACAAAACGATTGCATCACTGGCGAATCGTAGCTAGTTCACTGAGCGTACTATCTGGGAAGGCGTCGTTCGTCGACTGCCTACCCGCCCATGTACGTGAAGTAAAGCTGGTGACAGTAGAGGTTGAAGGCGTAACTCAACGACATTGTTCTGGGACGATATCTGGCGCGCGACGAAACATCTATACACTCACGATATCGATATATCGATATCAAGGTTGTTCAATTATCGTCGGAGCCGGGTATATTGATGTCGTTTGCATTCACAACATAAATCAAACACGGCGTTATAATGAGGTGCGCGCGGGAGCTTCTTTCAAGAATTTCAATTGAGGATGATGCCAAGGCGTTGATGGGCACGATAATATGTTTAGGATCGAGCGAGGGATAATAAGGATGATTGTGGAATATAACAGGCCGAAGGTGACCGGTGACAAGTTAGCTCCTCGACAATGCATGACGAGCCTAAGGTTGGCCCTCGCATAGGCGCTTTGGGCACTTGATGCTTGGGGTGAGTATGAAAACTCCGACATACCACAGACTCATTATTATTAGGATAACGCGGGAGAATTGTAACGTTGGGATGGGAACTCATGCATGAAGAAAGAGTAGCCTTGTGTGGATGGGAACCGACTAACCAGCATGGATCCGTGGGTGGGCGGGGCAGCACACAGGTGGGCGATAGATGGGTAGCAGAAAGATTATGCTAGCCATTTGCTGGGCCCATTCTGCCTGTGGTGCGATGTGTTCCGCCGCAAAATATTCCTGGGTCATGATAAGCCTGCGAGAAAAGAAAGGCTAGGTGAAATTGTCGGCACACTCAGCTCAATGCCACGTCACACTCACATACATATGCGTTATGCCGCAGCTATGCCCAATTCATTTCTCTTCTGACCGTGGGCGTGGCTCTGACAACTTGAAGGTACTGCTTGACCCTGCGCTCCGCTGAGAAACGGCTATGTTGGTGCTCCGAGAATGCTCAGCAATGGCCAATATTGAATCTTTTGGAATATTCGCTAATTTGCTACAAAAATGTGATTATCCTTCGTGCGATCACTGCAACTTGCATGGCTCGGTTTGACCATGTATCGCCAAATCAACGTGCCATGTGGCATGTGTGCGGAATCTGCGGATTACCAAAGAGATGGATTTCATTATCAGAGCTGCACCCTCTTGGTATTTCCCCTGCGTACAGTTTCAGCGCTAATGAGAAAATATATATAGTGCAGTCACCAAGTTGAAAAGGGCTTAGAAGAAAGCCCCCTCAGCCCTGTTGCACAGTGAGTAGCACTCTTACGCGATACTAGTAGCCTCGCGCATTTCATTGAACGACATATAATAGCTCTTCCAAGATCATTGCAATTCCGCACAGGTTGCATAATCAAACTTTTGTCGGTATGTGGTTTTCCTGGCACGGTCGCATCGTAGGCTGAAGCATAGTTGTATTAGATATCATGAACATTGCTCAAATCATTTACCTCACAGTCGTTGCTGCTGCTAGTGCCGCCTGTGCCACCATGGTGGCCGCAGCACATCCTGCTCAACGTTCTACATCCTGTGATGGCCCGTGCTACGCTCACAAAAATTCGAGTTGCGAGACAGGGTATGGGCCTGTTGAATTGAAACCTACGTGCTGGGTGTGCTGTGAATTGCCAAGCCATTGAACTCGGTCAATTTTACTTTTAACACAATGCCATGTGCCATTTTCCAAAAAGAGAGTACTTAGCACAGATAAGAGAGACGCAGTATTGACTCTTCTGACTAGCTTAAAGGTGTCCCTACGCTCAAATAATCGAGATAGCCGACACCCGTATATATACCGATCCGAAGCCATCGAGTCATCGGTCGATGTAGTGGATTGTACCACTTGGTGTCAGTATCGTAATTGCACTCGCATAGTATGTTCTACTTCAGATCTATTTATCCAAGCTGATGTATCATTGCAGTAGTGGCACCACTATGACAGATTCTCATGGTTGATACATCAGAATGTGGTGGATTCTGCACTTTCAAAGTGTCAGATCGGATTTGTGCGCTGACATATAGACAAGCGCACTCCTCTCCGTATATTTGCTTGAATCTTTTTCGTCCCGTGCCGCCACCTTCAGTACAGGCCAGGTGAAATTGTCGACACACTCAGCTCAATGCCACGTCGCACTCACACACATGTGCGTTACGCCGCAGCTATGCCCATTTCATTTCACTTCTGACCCTGTGCGTGGCTCTGGCACTTGAAGGTGCTGTTTGACCCAGCGCTCCGGCCATATTGGTCCTCCGAGAATGCTCATCAAATTATGGCCAATACTGAATCTTATGCAAATACTCGCTAATTTGCTACAAAAATGTGATTACCCTTCCTGCGATCACTGCAACCTGCTCGCTCGGTTTGACCATGTACCACCAAACTGATGTGCCATGTGTGCGGATTACCAAGGAGATGAATTTCATTATCAGAACTGTACCTTCTTGGTATTTCCGCTGCTACTGTGCCTACATAGCGCTATATAGCTGTCACCCAGGCTACAGCATTTTGGTTTTTTTACTGATGTAATGAGAATAAATATATAGCGCAGTCGCCGAGTTGAAAATGGTCTCAGAAGAAAGCCTCCTGTTGCAGTGAGTAGCACTCTTACACGACACTAGTAGCCTCGCGCATTTCGTTGAACAACATATAAGTAATAGCTCTTCCAAGACTTTGTCATTGCAGCTTCGCACAGGTTGCATAATCAGACTTTCCGTCGGTATGTGGTTCTCCTAGCACGGTCGCATCGTAGGCTGAAGCATAGTTGTATTAGATATCATGAACATTGCTCAAATCATTTACCTCACAGTCGTTGCTGCTGCTAGTGCCGCTGGTGCCACCATGGTGGCCGCAGCACATCCTGCTCGACATTCTATACACTGCGATGGCCCGTGCTTTCTTCGAAAAAATCCGAACTGCAAGACAGGGTGGCAGTCTTACCAGCAAACACCTACGTGCTGGTTGTGCTGTGACGCGCCAATTTGAACGCCTCCTTGAATCCTGCATGGCCCATTAGTCTTAATACAATGACCGTCATGTACCATTTTCCAAAAAGAGAGTACTAGCACAGATAAGATCCCTCGATGAAGCACAAACAGAGACGCAGTGCTGACTCTTCTGACAAACTTAAAGGCGTTTCTGCGCTCAAATAATTGAGATAGCCGATAGTCGTGTATTGATCTGAAGCCATCATTGGTCCATGTCGCGGACTCGTACCAGGCGGTGTCAGTATCGCGATTGTACTCGCATAGTACGTTCTACTTCTATTAATCCAAGGTATACCAGGGTATATGTCCATTTTCCAGGATGTCGGGCGTCTTTGACCTCCGTCGTACCATGTTGGACGATCAACGCAGCCTCTGAGTTGTGGCGCAGATCATTTGAATCAGGGGCTTGTAAGCCGGCCTGACACTTCTTGCACTTCCAAAGTGCCAGGTCCGTGTGCTGACATATACACAAGCGCACTCTTCCCTGTAAATTTGCTTGAACCTTTGTCGTCCCGTGCCGCCACCTTCAGCACTCGACGTGATTTTGTCTACTCACGAAGGGAGAGACAGGATCCCAGTTCGCCTCCGTTCTACTATTCCGTTTTTTGAAGAGGAACCTAGAGACCGCAAGTGGAAGGAGCAAGTTTTGGCGAAGTGGATTGGTTGGTTGATCAGCTGATGAGCAGATTCCGTGGGATATTTTCGCAGACCCGTTTGTTCAAGAACGTTGAATATTAGTGGTGTTGTCATGCTTGTGGTGGGCGTTGGTTTGTCTGGCAGTACCATCCTGTACACCTTGTGCAGAGATGGTACTAGTGCCTGAGCCTTGCTCCATGTTACCAATACGATTTGTAGTCTCCCGTGGTGAGACCAGACAGTTCACTTGTAATGTTCTCAATGCGACTGCACACCGGATAACTATATTCAGCCATGGTTATCAGAGGAGCACGAACCCATACGTACGATGCGTACAGCAATACCGCCTAGCTATATTTATCAAGTAAGAGGGGGGACAATATCCTAGAGCGTGCTTGGTACCGGAACATGACAGGCTGTGGCACTGGAATGCTGTGGCAAAGTCTGAGATATCAGGTACGAAGTTGAACAGATCCCGCTCAGGTGAAGTAACTGGTTTATGTAAGTTTAAAAGCGTCCGACCAGGTATTGGACCAATCAAGATACGAACCTAGTGAAACTTTTTTTGGAGAACCCTATGATCTGCTCGAACCGCAGCGCCGCCACCTGCAAGGATTTCCCACATGCAAGATAGTGAGACTCCGGGCGGGTGATGACGTTGCGCTGCCGATTTCGATTCTGATTCCAGACAATATTGGCTTTGAAACCGAATATCGATGTCTCTGAAGAAGAAAACACAACAACGTCCAAAGATCGATCGAGGTACAAACGAACCTAGACAATAAAAGTGAATCTTTGAAGACCAACTGAGCTCTGCAATTTCAAAACGCAGTGCCATAACCTGCATAGATCCCCTTGTGTATTCTATACACAAGCAGTTCTCTACAGGTGATGGCGCTGCAACTCCGATCTTAGACGTTCATTAAGAAAAAAAATTCATGTTATGGGAAAATAACAATACTGACAATGAGCTTGACGATGAGCATGTCACAGAGCCAAGGTACGAACCTAGAGTCTTAAATAGTGTAGTGCGATACTCGAAATGCAGCGCCGCTTCTTGAACGATCTCCAACAGGTGCAAGTGATGACGCAGCAGCTTCGATGAACGCCGGATATCGAGTATTGTCCAGAGGAGAACAAGCCGAGTGACATTCAATATCGAGGGCCCCGCGTGAGTCGGCGACAAGACTGATGGCTAGTCAGCTGTCATTTCTCCTGTGCTGGGAGAGGTGAAATGGAGCGAGGCTGTTCAAGATACGTAGTCAGCGGGTGTAACCCAACAAAATAAGTAATGCGCGAATCTAGAGAATGCATGCAACTCTGCTCTATTTGAACCACGACGACATCAGCTGCCAAGGTCTCCTGAGCAAAATACATGGCAATGGCAACCATGATACTGACTCCAACCAGATTAGGGGAGCAGTGGAGTGGGTTTGGAAGGCAGTGACGTCACCTGCGAAGATTTCTGGAACGCAACTGTCCCAAGATTTATCGCAGGTGATGGTGCTGCGACTCCGCTAAGCGCTCGATATCAAATGCTGCCCAAATAAGTCACAATATAGACCTCCATTATTGATTGGAGGTACCGCGTGGGTCTGCAATGTCTACAAGTCCAGGTGGACTGACGACGCTTCTCCTGCGTCGGGAGGGGAGGGTACGTGGTCAATGCATTTATCGTGATAAAACAGAGACACGAACCTAAAGACCTATCTAATATCAATCCTACAATCCACCCGAAACGCAGCGCTGCCACCTGCGATATCTCTAAACAGATTGCAGCTGCTGCTCACAGATGATGGTACTGTGACTCTGATGAAGGCCTGATACTAATGTTGCCCACAGAATTCACAAGATGAGCAACGATGATTTCAGGGGTATGTCGTGAGTCTGCGATGAGTGCAAGTGGGCTGTTGCCTCTACCGCGGTACCGGTGATGGGACTGTTGAAGAAACATGGTTAATTAGTATATGTATGTTGCCGTCTAACCAAGGTAAGAATTTAGAGAGTACTAGTGAGTGCGGTCTGTTCTTGTTCGAAACGCAACGCCGCCTGATCAAGCAGTGACGCTTTCAGGCACTGTTATAAGGAAGGAAATCGGAATATTCGAAGAACGTTAACGACCAGCATCCAACTCAGCAAAGATACGAACCTAGAGGGATATAACGCTGTGATGTGCTCGGCATGTACTACCACCAGCTGCTGGTGTCCCTCACGTTTGAGGTAAGGTGGGCTGGCGGGTGATGATGCTGCGATAACGGCTTGAGACAGTGACTATCAAAAGGATGTTGCGGGAGAACGTTAGTCAACGACGAGCATCAAGCATGCAAACCTGAAGCGAACCTCGAAAGTGTCGACTGGGAAGATCTTATCAAGTGAAGAAGAGCTATGAACGCCCGATATCAGGAGCTGCGCAGAGCCTTCATATGCCGTCCCTGATATCGAGGGTCCAGCGCCAGGAGAGTGAAATTTGGAAGTGCGAGTGTAGAGGTGATCTGTGGATCCCTGGAACAGATGCTGATACGTTGAAACATTCGTTGTTTGATGATGAAGATGAAAGTAATCGCAGCGATATTAGCTGGTATCGCAACAGTTCTTTTGCAGCGTTGGTAGAGCAACAGAGGTAGTACCGAATAAGTCCGGCATGATTTCAAGTGAGCGGAGTCTGGAATCGGCTCATGATTCAGATGGGGACAAGTTGAATGGAGTGTTGCAAGGGAAACCTGCGAGCTGTGCTGATATAGTGTTGACCTTGGGTTTAGTAGGTAGCTAGCTATGTAGTAGGATGGTGGTATAACTACAAGCAGTGGACTCGCGTCGGTGAGGCGGACTTTATAGATACCGTAATTAGACAAGTGCCTTGAACTACGGCGCCGCTCGCAGCGCCTCCATCAGGCATAGAATAAAATAATCTAGCAAGCGACGACAACACACTGACAACAACTGTCATCATCATCCATCTTCACCTTGAAAGAGGAGGATGGAAGCAGCGACATCGACGACTGCGACAGCGACAATGGCAACAATGACTGCCAGTCCGGTTATAAATGATTCTCCAGCTGTTGCGCCGCAACGGTCCATTTTAGGATCCTTTCTTCGACGCCCAAGAGGAACTTCTACTTCACACCAACAGCATCTACAAGATCCTCCAACACCCCCTTCTCCATCAAGACGACGAAGCTTTGTCCCCCAAATAAACCCAACATCAAACAACCAGAACCTTGGTCCAATTTCAAACATCCTACGTCGCAGACGGTCAGCTGGCACCGTCAACAACCAATCCGCTCAATCCACAATGCCCGCAGCCCAACCCCTCATCCGCGCAACTACATTCTCCAATAACAACAATAACAGCAGCCCAAGTCATCGTATACGCCTAGTCCCTCACCTCGACTCCCGCCGCACACTCCGCTTCGAACCCATAACCCGCGACCTCAAAGATAACGACACACCCTCTCCGCATCGGCCGCTTCACAGATCGCTCAGGCATTGGCCTCGCAGCAGTGAACGCCCTGAACACAAACAAACTCGCTTTTAAGAGCAAAGTCGTCTCGCGCGCCCATGCTGAGATCTGGGCTGACAGCGGCAAGTTCTACATCAAAGATACCAAATCTTCTTCTGGGACTTTCCTTAATCATCTACGGTTGAGCCCCGCGGGGTCGGAGAGCAAACCCCATCAGCTCAAAGATGGCGATATCGTTCAGCTGGGGGTCGATTATCAGGGAGGCACCGAGGATATCTACAAGTCTGTGAAGATCAGAATCGAGGCAGGGAGGGAGTGGCAGGCTGCTCCTAATGCTTTCAAGTGCGTTTTCATTCATGTATTTGAGTAGATGCTGATCCCAACCCTAGCACAAACGCCCTCTCACAACTCCGCTCCCTCTCCGCAGACCCTCACATCCAACCACAAAGCGCAATCGCCCATGGCAAAAAACGAATGCCAAAGACCAACATTCCTGATTGTTGTATCTGTGCGTCTATGCCTTCCTTTCCTTCCTTATCTTCCGTACAACCGCATCCTATCTCCATATGCTAATATAATCACAGGCCTCTTCGCAGTAACGATCCGCCAAGCCCTCTTCATAGCCCCATGCAGCCACGCCTTCCACTACAAATGCATCCGCCCCCTCCTCGAAGCTCACACCTCCGCATTCAGCTGTCCCCTGTGCCGCACATTCGCAGATCTCGACGAGGACGTCGAAGTGGAAGCCGAGCCCGAACCAGAAGCTGACATGGAAGCTATCTCGTCACCTGAGGAAGACGACGATGAAGATGAGGGGAGAGGGGGAGAGAATAATCTGGCGCCTCCGATGGTGAGAGATGGGGCTGAGACGGAGGTAGAGGGCGATGCGAGGGGTACGCGCGCTAGAATACGGACTGCGGGGCATGTCGCCCATCCACAGCCCCAATCACAACCACAATCACAATCACACCCCTACCCAACCGCCCAATCACATCCACCCCGCGACGACGCAGATCTCGACGAAGAAATGTTGGAGCTGATAGATATCGATGTGGATTCAGACGAGGGCGACGTAGACGGGGGGGTAGGTGTGTTTGTAAGGGGTGGGAATGGGAGCGGGAGCGGCAATGGGAGTGCAGAAGGTATGGGTCTTGAGAGCGGGATGGGAGGAGTGGCGATGGTGGTGGATGGGGATGGCATTATCAGTGGGAAGCGGAAACGCTGACGGTCTGGGTCTGGGCCGCCGGCGCTTGCGTCGCCTTTTCTTCTTTCTTTCTTTTTCTTTTCCTTGTTTTCTCTTCTCTTCTCCTTTAAAGTGCAATGTTCGTTACCTCGAGCGGCCGGAATCCGAAGACTATCTTATTGTGTTGTTGTTTCATCTGGAGCCTACTATGGTTTTGTACATGTAGCTTTGCCATCGCACAGTATTGCGCATGTATATGGGTTCATCACAAGTTATACATACTTTCACATAGGTTCGACACTGTTTTATAGGTTCATTGATCACTGTTCCGTTCGTTTAATTCGTTTATGACAATTTCGTACGTTTCTTGCAGTTTCGTGTTTCATAACGTCCATCACAGTTTCATACGGTTATCACTTTACATACAGACTTATATCTCCATTCCTTTCCTTCATGTCACAATATTATCCTACACACAACATTTCGTCTTTTCATCCAGATACTCCTTTCCGACGAATTGTTAATGAAACTTGTTGTAATGCCCATGCGAATCGTGGATTTGCCAGTCGCGCCTTACACCCAACAAGAAAGAAGATGGTCTTGCAGTGGTTGAATTATCGCCATCCCTGTTTGAAAGTCTTTAGAACTTCGGCTTGAGGCTATCGAAGGAAGGAGCACTGTTGACTAGTATGTAGTACTGAAAACCCGGCGCGTGTATCGTGAGAATTATTCTAATTGACAAGGAAAGGGGGACATACAGGTACAAGCATTTTGGCCCAACTAATGAATGGGATGTGCGACGGCACCGAACTGCTTATACATGTGCATGATCCGTCAATCAATGCGTCCAAGAGCGAGAGCGAGGTAGGAGTACAAGGTCATCAAGAAATGAGCCCCTGAAAATACCTCATATTATTCCCAAAAACGCACTGGTAAGGTGCGTCATACAAGAGGTCCACGCCCCAAAAAACTTCGGAGATCCATGAACTAGGGTGACAAAATGCATCATGCAAAATGGAAGAAACCGAGGTAATTTGTTTGAGAGTCGAAGTCTATACTCGCGCGCTGCAAAATTACGCCAGTCAAAAGTCAAAGTGCTGTTCACCGACACAAGCAACTCAGGAAGAAAATACCATAGCGAAGACGCGCGTGATATATCACCATTCGTAGTTCTCCAGTGTAGTTCAGCGTCGCGAGACATGATCGTAAATTGGACTAAGTGATTATATGCCCACGTGTTCAGAGGTCCACCACCAGACCTGCCAGACAACGGTATCCAAGATTCGGAGCAGGAGGATAGGGCAACCTTCACAAGAAATGTCAATGCCTCCCTCTCTCTGGAAAGGAGGGGCGCGGAATAAAGCCAAGTTTGATATGGGGGAGTGAGAAACGGAGTAGTATGCGCAGTGGCACTAAAGAGACCCGCCTAAATTGAATGGACACCACAATGGCGTTACAAAGCGACGCCAGAGCACAGATTACAGAGTGAAATATAATGCTTGAAGATCATTGATCGTTGTCCAAGAGCGGGCAAGCCCCAGTAAGAGACATCCGGTACTTCACCGGATTCACCTCTCGACCGCCTGGATAAGAACGGGCAAAATGCCACAGATCAGGGAGGCAAACCACCTTGACAGACGTATACTGAATCCAGGTATGCAGTGAACTGTGTTGGGAGATTCAAAAATGCGTTGCACCGTATCATACATAGGCACCCAGGAGAAGACCATCTGAGTTACAACCAGGGAGACTTTCCGGGTCGGACGTTGCCGGGGATTTCTTGTATCATTCCTCAACTCAACCAACTCAGTCACAAGCGGCCAGGGTCTCCAGGCTACCTTAAGCTCAAGCCACGCTCAAGCCACGCTCGAGGCCGCCTTGCGGAAACGAGTGGATTCGCTGCGACCTGGTAGACACAAGAGCTCGAGTTACAAGTTACAGCTATTGCGACTTACGAATCGATACATCCTTCAGAACAAGACAAAGGACGTAGTAGTTTTGGTGATTTTACAATCCATCCGAACATCCTTAGGGCAAACCTCTGGTCGTTTGTTCATTACGGTCATTGCCTCACAACTTATCGTCACTTGGGCAACTTGACAGTGCTTGTGCGGCTGTGAAGATGAATCTGGTGCACAACGTGTCTGCCAGGCCTTGGCCCACAGCGACACTCGAGTGTGGCATTATACTATTGCTCAGTGAATTAAAATTCTGAAAGCAAGTAGAAGTTCAAACGCTCCAAATTAAAGGTCAGTTACTGATACTCGCACTCTTCAGTAGCATGCAACTGATGAAGGATAGTAGCCAATGGGCTCTTTGCTGGATGTGTGAATTCGTGTTCTATTGACTCTACCCCGGATGGACTCATCTATCTATCAGCATGCTTATCATCGTTGAGGTAGAGAGAAGATCAAAATCACTAGGGCGATGAACTATCGAAACATCGCCCTTCTTCAGCGGCCCGCTCGGTTTGTCGACCAGCTCGTCGCCCGTTATGTTCAGAGCCTTCCAATAACATTGTCTAAAATCAATCGGCACCATAAGCGGCTTTATGCGCATGTCCTCCTCTTCGGTCATATTTCTACAACAATTGCGTTGACTAAAACCGGATTGACGAATCTAGTGCCCAACTCCATCGCTGATCCCCGATGGTAATTCTTGACCGTTTTCTCTGTGGCCTACACCACCGCTGCTCTTCGATTTTAATTCTTGACCGTTTTCTCTGTGGCCTACACCATCGCTGCTCTTCGATTTCAATTCTTCACCGTTTTCTCTGTGGCCTACACCATCGCTGTTCTTCGATTTCGATCTTTCACCAATCTCTCCTATTTCTGACCGCTTGGACAGGCCACTGACACCCATCAGTGCGCCTCTACGTGCGAATCGACCTGATCTCTTGATGGCATCATCGCCGTATTCATCCTGATATCAGCACAGGGTGAGTGATCATGTTCAAACTTGATGCAAGGCAAACTACTACTCACAACACTATCGAACCCTTTGTTTTGATCGCGGCCCTCAGGGAGAACGTGGTAACTCAGAGTCCCGCTTTCTCCGGGACTAGTGGGAATCTCTGACGCACTGACAAACATCATAGATGCTGCCAACCCAATAATAACGGCGGGGAAGAGGAAATGCATTTGTTTGCGCGAGGTTGTATGATTTGCCAAGGGCGAGTAATCTCTTTGAGATGTGGTGAATGTTAGGAGGATGGGTTGCTTTTATATTATCACGAAAACGAACGGTCATAACTTAAGACAGAATTTGGGTTGGTAGATTGATAATGCATGAGTACAATGCTCGGTCATTTGCGACAAGTTGAAATGTTTTCGGTCAGATATGAATACCATGGTGTCGCTATTATAATTCAATTTGAAAGTAAGGCACATGATGATAACGGAGGTTCCCAGTTACGTTCATGTCGATGAGCAGGCTTTGCTTCACTCATCTACTTGCGGAAGTTGGGAGAAAGAAGCGACGGCGTCTAGCCATAACCACAGGTCGTTGCGTGGCAGTCATTTCCAATGAATGGCCTATATCATTGGGCTATCACCTATGGGAACGATTCGGGTCTGGGGTGAGTCAACAACTTGACAAAGGACAGATGATTCACAATTGAATGGCATTTCTGGCTTGTTAGATTTGCTTCTGCTCGCTCGCTACTTGCCGTTGTATGACTGATACCGAAACAGTGCACCATGTTCGTGTTCGTACATCGTTGGGTCAGGACATTCGCTCGATTGAACCCAAGCCCATCATCTTTAACGCATATATCAACAGTGCCACGGTTAAAGCCTCAAAGGAGCAATGCAGGTGTGGCCAGGTATTGTTTTTGAAATCCCTCTCAAGTGCTCTTGCTTAGCTTAAGCAAGACTAACAGCGCAATTATGAACGTACCAAACGGCCCGAACCGAACCGTACCAATATAACCCTTTTGGCACACCTGCAATGCAATTGTCAGATGTGCGATTACTCCATATCCCAGGAGTGGTTTTGTGCGAAGGCTCGTTCCTTCCCCGCCGAGCTACATCCCGATCATCCCGAAATCAAGACTAGGACCAATGCCCGAGTAAAACCCACTTGCGGCCTTTAAAAAACCTTCCACATTTCAATCCTTATCAACCGCCCTGGCAGTCCTACCTCCCGAACGAGCGGGGTGTATGGCCAACCCATCGGTTCGCATATTGTATATCATCGGCGACCAGCTAATCTGTTGATCCCTGTCCAGGAACAGATTGCTGAACTCACCAGATCCATGAGCGGAGAGCCATAGTTGTGGGTAGAGCTATGCCAGCGGTGTTTATAGATACATTATTGGATTTGCGAAGGAACCATGGCAGAGCTTGATGTAGCATGGATCGTGTAAGTATACACTGTACATGTGGGCACTGGTTTCTTCGCACAGACGACAAGATACTGGCCCTCTAACGACTCGGTCCGAGTACTCATCAATGAAACCAATCACTCTGCTGCGCCAGAGATTTGTTATACGGACTCACTGCCGGAAGCCAAAACTCGCCTTGATGGGGTAGGGACACAATCATCGTAGCTACACGATATGGTACCTGATTTGACAAGCTAAATTTGAGGATGCTGCAGGCGTTGTTGGGTAGAGAGGGTGACCGTAGCTGTGGGAGTGGGCGGAGAAGGTGCAGGAAGTACTCAGGCTGTGAAGAGCAACATAAGAACCGCAACAAAACACTCAGACAAATTGAGTTGGCCCACCTCCGTGTCGTTCTTCTAAATCTATGTCTCAGCCTCAGTGAAGCATTCAGCGCGGGTTTGCGTGCCACCCGAGTTTCTTACGCAAAGTTTCTAGTTACCGGCAGCCATTTGGATTATCGATAATGAAGTACGCGATCGGTGCGCCTGCGAGATTGCATCTGTTAGTCTCTGGAAAAAAGTTAAAGGCAAGTGGGAAACAGGACACTGAGAGGGACTCTCAGTCAATCGTCGACGGTTGTGAACAAGCTCAGCATACAATCAGTGTTCAAAGCAACATCGACGAACAGTGGAACGTGGTACGACAACTCAGCTTACCAACTGGAGTTCAGCCTCAATGGAAGGAGGTCAAAGACTCGGATACCCGACACCTGACATCCTGGAAAATGAGCATACCCTGGTACCACCTCGAATAAACAGGAGTAAACGATTTGAACCTAAACTTGCCTGCGCGGGTGCGATTACGGTGAACGATACCGATGTCCGTGCCGTGATAATCAGATGCAAGATAAGCCTGAAGGAGGAGAAAGTACTTGCTTGGATACGGGGTGGCCACCCACCTGGCCAGGTGAAATTGACGCGGTCGGGACCAAGTCGTGACGAACCGGGTAATCACTCGGTTGGCACGTCACGGTCATCAAGATAATTAGTACTTTTAACTTTGATCTGTGATTGGTTATCTCTGAGCGAAGCACAGGGATAGTGATCAAGCAATATTTTCAAGAATCAACATCAGAGAACTGATGAGTCCTTGAGACCCAGTGAAAATCGACAAGAATGAGGTAGATAGGTAGTAATAGACGTCTAAGCACAAATTGAGATAGATACAAATCTAAGACAGCAAAACTCTGATTTCGTACAAAAATGCAAAGATTTTTTGCAAAGGTAAAAAATGTAGGCATCTCAGACTTTGTTGCGTACTTTGCACGAACTTTGCAACAAACTTCATCAGCAAAACCCAAGATTCCTTATTTGACTTTGAGCGGCTTATTTAAGCTTGAGTTTTCAGGCAACTTCGCAAATGCGGACCAAGGCGCAACAAGTCAGCCAAAGGTTACTTAGCTTAAGTGATTTCAAGTCATCCAAGGGAGAAAAGATGATAAGGCTCAAAAATGCGATTAAATACATTAAATCAACAAATATAAGTGTATATGTCTATGATGCAAGCTCGAAAGCATGATGATCAGCATACTTATTAACATAGAATGTACGGAAACTGTCATATGAGTTGTGAAGATTAATGTCGCGATGAAGAAATCGTCTGCCATAGACGGGAATAAGGTGAGCCGCGCGATAGATCGAATCAACATGTATAATGTTGTAGACAGGTGCATTGTTGGTGCTGCAGGCCGGACGGACCATCCACATACCAGTATCTTCATCAGGTGAGTCTCCAATGATATCAAACCATCGCACAACAGCACACGGGTAGAGTGTTCCTCCATAATTGAACGAGAAGAATGCGCGAATCCTCGCAACTTCAAGTCCTCGAATGCCCACATCTTCTGGCCCAATATTGACGAAAACACAGTCATAGCGAGGGGCCTCGTTCTGCCACATGGGACAAGCACGAATGTACTCAATTCGCATTCCACCTATTCCGCTTAGGTTGCTCGGGGCAAAGAACCGTGAGCATGCTGAGTTGAACACCCATATTTTGCCCTCATATCGAGGGCATCCTGCGATAGGAATTTCTGACGCGTCTCGTGGATCATCCGGACGTGTTTGTTGAAAGAGAAAGCGGCGGACCATATCAGGTAGACGGGGGATATTCAGCTCTTCAGCGAGAGCCAAGATGGTGCGTGCACGCTTCATCTCTGCATGCAACACCAATTCAGACATTGACACACAAAAACAAGGGAATATACTTGCGTGCGGTTCGTGCTAATTGTGTATGCGCTTGCAAAACTGTTGGGCCATGATCTACACCATCAATGTCATCTTCGAGGACAGACGCGTCGAGGTTTTCGTCTGGAGCATCATCGAGTGCATCATGCCTTGGTTCGTCTTGTTGTACTTATGGTATTAAAATTAGCTTTCAAGCGGCTGAAAATATGTTTAGAACTCACAAAAGGCTTCAAGGGCTGCCGAAAGGCAAGTTCCATTCAACATCCCGCGACTGGTGAAGTCGACTCGTGCTGCAGTGAGTTTATCAAGCCGTTGATTCGTGACGAGCATTTGACCAAGTGCGTTATATTTGCTCGAGCGCCTCCACGGACCTTTAACAGCCTTGATGTGTTTGCTTTCTGTAATAGACGAGCAGAGTCCATTTGGAGCGCCAAAGAGTCGGATGAGCTGCAGGTAATGAGAGACAGAGTGTTGCCGTGGGAGAGAGAACGTGGATATAGTATCAGTGTCCAGGAAAATCTGGCGATAATGATGGAAACGGGAAACAGCGTCTTGCAGTTGCTCTAGTGTGCACTCAGATATGGTACTCTTTCGTACAATGTAACAAAATTCGAGAAATGCACGGAATGTGCGTATGATTTCCACTGGGACATGTCCCTCGATGGCTGCTATATAAACCTTATGGGTTTTTGCTTTGTCAAGTGAGGTCATTGTGAAAAGTAACGGAATGCGTACCTTCATAAGCGCTTTCGAATCATCTCCAGTCCATTGCTTGAAGCCATGCCCTTGCGGGAAACGCCTCAGGCCTGCGAAAGGAGCAACAATAGCAATTCTATCAAAGGTAGAGCCGGAATTAGATAATAATAGAAATGGGCTGCGAAATTGACATACCTATGATCAATGTCATCTAAGATGCGTTGCGCATCGTGTGCGCTATGTGTTTGTAGGAGGTACTTATGGACCCAGTCCACAAGATGGTCCTTGAATGTACCTTTAATGAGCTGATGCAAGATGTCGGGTGCAATCAACTGGCAAATATCGGCGCGAGGAAAATCGTTAGTGAATGGCTGCAGATATAAACTGTGGTGAGAACAAGAAAGAACTTATAGAAATGAGAAGACATACAACAAGATCCGCTACGACTCCGAATTCATCCCATAGTTCTAAATATGTCCCCACATCAACGAGTTCTTCTGTATACTCTTGACATCGAGGAAGTGCGCCAGCTGCGTCGAGATCACGATTTGGTGCCATACATCTTGAATGTACCATAAGTCAAAGACACAGAAATAAAAATGAACCAATTACCGTGGACACCAGCAGCGCACAATACATGCCAGCAGAACCTGCTCTTCGTAGTCTGCAATGTAAGGTCCGAGGCCATAGATGACGCGACGGAAATGGCCATCGCCGAATTTTGCCACCTCAGGTTTCGTCATTCCGGGCCTAAGTCTTTCAAGAATCTTCGAAAGTGAAGAATGAAATAGCTGGCGGCGAAATTTTCGGAAGCATGGGTCACTCGCGTGCTCCTTTGTAGCTACTATGTCATCAGTATGTTGCGCGATATGAGAAGTTGTTTCACTCACTCTTCGGCATTGCGAGAAAGCCAATGACAGCGACTGCGTTCCGGTGTGCACGCCGGACATTGTTATGGACATTCCCAATGGATAGATAGAGCGGGTAATATTCATTATTCCCGGTTCCTACAGAAACAGGTTGTTTTATCACTTCCGAGGATGACGGGAACGAAGGTAGCGCCAATTGTATCTGGATCCTTAGAAATGGTGTCCTAGTATAATGGATTAGATCCCTAGACTCGTATTGATAGCAATAGACATGTACATACTGCTTGATCCCATGCCCAGTCAGCAGACATGAAGTCTCTATAGTGGCGCTCTTCTCCTAACGTTGAGAACTCTCGATAAGGTCGAAAGTCCATCTCATGTGCGAAATCAGGGTTCACGAGCATGTTTTGGACCACTTGATGTGGATCTCGGTACCATACATCAAAGGTACCATCCATCCAGGGTGGGTAACTACCTTCAGGCTTCTCACCTGTATACAAGCACGAAAAACTCTCCCACTTGACCTCTCCCAATGGTATTGCATCAATGGTTGCGTAGAGATCTCGATGGTCTGCGAAGGGTGGTGTATCGCCATGTTTGAGCAAGGTAGATGCCCATAAGGCAAGGTGTGCATCGATTTTCCGGGCAGGCGTTGGGTTCTGAGCATTGAACAAGTCGGCAGTTTCGAATTCAGTGCGGTTATGGAATGGTATCCAGTCATTTGGAGACCGAGGTTCACAAGATGGCGGTAGTGCATTATCATCAAGAAAATGACCATGGGCGTCACATGGATGTCCTGTAAGTCATGTCAGTAGCTAAATTAATGAGAGAGATGAGACAAACCATTGAGTTTCGTGTGATAGTTGTGAAAAAAATGCTTTCCACGCCCGAAAAACTCGGTATCAACATCAGGTGGGGGGGAAGACCTCGGCACGTCAGCATGGTGATCGTGACTGTGCCCATAATCGAGTTCCTCGTCATCAGGTAGGGGGGGGAAATCTTCATCGTTGTACCGATTTTCGAGTTCTTGCAACAGGACATCTGGCATGTTAATGTCCATGTCCTGCTCTGGTGGTGGGGAAGATATCACAGGATGGGCTGACAAGATATGCTTTGTGCGCCCTGCGCCTGTCTTGAAAAACCGGTTGCACCCTGCATGTCCACATGCGAGTTGCAAGAAGTTAAAGTCTCTGCGACGAATCTGAGTGTGAGGGATATATTCAGGCATATTGTCTGTAGATTGTTGCAGGTGGTGAATTCTAGGTGTCGAGAGGACCGTAATGAATTCTAGGTGTTGAGAGGAGGACCGTAGTGAATTCTAGGTGTCGGGAGGAGGACCGTAATGAATTCTAGGTGTCGGGAGGAGGTCCGTAATGGATTCTAGGTGTCGAGAGGAGGACTGTAGTGAATTCTTGGTGTTGGGAGGGCCGTAATGAATTCTAGGTGTCGGGAGGAGGACCGTAGTGAATTCTAGGTGTCGGGAGGACCGTAATGAATTCTAGGTGTCGGGAGGAGGTCCGTAATGGATTCTAGGTGTCGAGAGGAGGACCGTAGTGAATTCTTGGTGTTGGGAGGACCATAATGAATTCTAGGTGTCGGGAGGAGGTAGGACACGGGCTGGAGCAAAGTTCAAAGGCTAGATTCAATAAGCGCTTAGCGCTAAGGGTTAATGCGCTCCGGACAAAACAGGGTGCCACTTACAAATTTCCGTTCAGTATTTTCCTTCCAACCACCCACACTAGTACAACTCAGCCTGGCCCTGCCCTTTTATCACCAAGTCACTGCCTGCCATGCCTCCTCGTCAGACATGTGCTAAAAATGCTACGACACATCCAGGTCAGATCATTCTCGATGCACAACAAAAACGACGCACCAAAGCTGAAAAACAAGCGGATGATGACCGCTTGGCAGCAGCCAGGGAACAGAAGGAAGCGGATGCCCTAGCAGGGCTCACCAGACTGGCAGAAATGCAAGGTCGGATGGAAGCTATGCAGGCTCAAGCTGCTGAAAAGCCAAAGGCAGTCAAACCACGACCAGTACCAAAGGGTCGCCAGGCACGTACCAGCCAATCAGAGGAGCCCTTTTCCAAAGCAGGTCGCCAGTATGCCATTGGCGATACAGATAGTCCTGGTGCGAGGTTGAACTTGAAGGAGCAGATTTTCGATGAAGATGAGTCATTGGGTGTTGGCAGCATTGAGAACGCAGGTGGCACGAAGCAGAAGCCAAAGAAACAGACGCTTAAGGCCGCTATCTCAAGTGTTAGAGATATCAATGATGCACGTACAAACAACGAGAAAGGCAACTCATTATCATGCGTGCTTTCAAACTGTCATGATGATGTTTATGCTCACTGAATCTACTCTACATTTTCTCAATTTCACCTGGGCATCTAGATCAAACTCTAGCCTAGGTGGCCGCATTCAAAGCTGGAGGACACATGTCTTGCCCCAGAAATCAAGTTCCCAGCAAGACTCACTTACTAGTGCCACTCAACCGCCGCCCTCAGTTTTTTCCAATGTATTGAAGAGGACCTCTGTCAGTTCATATGCACCTCCCCCTCCTAGCAGCAAGGCAGATGATACTGAAGACCTTGTTGGAGCCTTTGGAGATGATGACTTGGATGAAACGCTTGAACGGCAGGCAGCGGCACATATGACTGAGAGTCGGGTTCAACAACCAGCAAAGGTGAGTGATTTTTTTCAATTGTAATGCGCCTCTTAGGCTGATTTGAATTCAGTCTACCATTAGCATTATATCTACTAACACTGATCCTGACCTTGAGATACCACCGAGCACTCAACCCTGCTTGAAGAATCGCGCCTTGATGCCACCACCCAGCACTCAACCTGGCCTGAAGAATCGGGATTTGATGCCACCATCTTCGACGCAAACTCGAGCCGTATCCAGCACAAAGAGGAAGCAGCTCGCTGAGGTCGTCGAGTTCTCTGAGAGTGAGATCTCTGAGTTTCTGGACGAAGATGATGGCATTATGGATGTTGATGGCCCAGACAATGAATCAGATGCTGATATCAAGCCCAAGTCAATGAGTACTCAAGCTAGACGCACTACAGCTTCTGTACTATCTCCCTCTGTTATTTCTTTTTTTTTGTTGCTAACTTCAGTCTTAGACTTCAGTAACTACCACTACTCGCAAGGCTCCTCTTCCCCCCTCAAAGAAGGTAAAGCTCAAGAAGAATGCCAAACTCGAGGGCAACATTAAATCCGAGGAAAAATCGACTGCATTGCCTGGTACCTGGGTAGAACCAGTATCAAAGTCGCGTTCGTCATATTTGAACACGGACCTCCCACCAGGCTGTCATGAAGACAGAAAATGGGTTCGAGTCTTCTTACCGACAGTCTTTCTGTGGCTTGGCGCCCAAGAGGAACTCTGGGTTCTTGCTGATGCTAAGTTGCTCAAGGCGTGCAAAGAAATTTTCAAGGTTGTCTATCCAGATATTTGCTACAGCCCCACCATGTCTGGGTCCGTTTTTGGTGTTGTCTGTGTTATTGTTTTATTTTGGGGATGCCACTGATATGTTACAGGTCACGCAACGTGTTGGCGAATGGCGTAGCAACTTTGGGTCTACGGCGCTTGCGATCGCGATCGATTTTTGTGCCTCCAATCAAGATTCGACGCCTGCAGAACTTTCGAATCTCCTCCTTGCACAATATGCATTCTTATACCCTAACCCTGACAATATTGACAAGTCCGAAACCTTCCGCTCTGCATTTGTCCAGGAACTTCTTGCAACTGCGCATCTGTCTCGAATTATAGGACATGCTGACGTCCCTGCTCTCGACACGGACAGTTTAATTAGACACGGCTTTGTTGGAGCATTGGGGTTGTGTGCTGTTTCAGTAAGTCAATCCTAAGCTGATTGTCACCTACTAATTCTTGTATCTGTAGCTCGAACGTGCTTTCTCTCTTCTCACTGATAATATTGTCACTGTTGACAATGACGATAACTCGGGGCTGCCGATTAATGCACGGAAAGCTCGTCTCAAGACACCGAAGACCTTCAACAAAGTTACACGCAAAGAGACTGTCTCGGAGCACGCGTTTTCGATTGCTAAGTGGAAGCCGAAGACTGACGCATTTATATGTGGGGCAACTAAGAAGGGCGAGGCATCAATTGAGCTCACCGTCTCAATGTCATGGAAGCTTCTGAAGAAGCCGGGCTTTGAGAAGTACTCCAGCAATGACTCGTTTGAGGACGACGACGATCGCGCAGACATTTGGTAAGTTATGATGTCTTTCGCCATCCCCAGGTTTTGACTATCTACAGATATACAAGCCTTGCATCGAGATCTCGAACCGTTTTTGCAATTCTTATGTGGATTTTATTCTGCTTTTCTCGTCTTGAATCACCTCTGAACACTCCTTAGCCACCCTTTAATGCTCTTAATGCTTTGTGCATCTCGCTCTTTATTGACTTAATCACCTTTTTGCGTGCATTTCAGTGATTTTATGATGCGTCTTACAATGGACCTAGTCGAGTTTTCATGCCTTATACAATGTGTGATAAGTCCATTTAAGTCGCTACAAGAAGACGTGTGGCCTTAGCAAGTCTTGTGGCACTCACTCGTTTTTTCCCCTTAAGGCCCTTGTATAAGTCAAAAAAGTCAGTTCAAGACATTCGTGATTTTCCTGATGTTTGGACAAATTGTGCATGTGCATATATTACACAACTTCTGCATTTGTACGTGTTATCTTTATCATATCCGAGTCAGTGCAGTTGAACCACATTATCACATCTTCTCCTCCGTCCACCATGTCATTCATCCCCGCCACGACCGCTCGATACTAGGTCAGTCCACCGCCTACCGTCTTGTCTTGTCACGAAGGTTCATGACAATATATTCTAAAAACACCTATGACAATGTTGCTGATTTTGAAGGCTAGGAGCTATGCAGTTAAGTTGATAGTAAAGGTATTGTCTGATGATACATTCTTGCTGCATGCGGGTGAGCAGGGCAGTTGTTCTGAGGTGCTGTGGGCAGCGGCATGGATATGTGGAGGGTACTGCAAGTGGGTTTTAATAATTCACTTTTTTTTTATCACGCTGAACGATTGTACCCCAGCGAGCTTTCTGCACTGGACGAACTAATCCAGCCAGAGATTGCGTCCCCAAGGCCCAACATAACCGCCGTGTGCATACAATCAGCCATGAAGCTCGAACTTAATCCCGTTGTATTGACAGGTGACTAAGAGACAATCTCAGCATTGTGGAAGAACCGCTATAACATTAGAAAGTACCTAAGAGACAATCTAGAGATGTAATATCGTAAGCGAGAGACGGCATGCAAAGAGAACGTGAACCATACCTCAGCGTTGTGGAAGAACCGCTGAGGTACAAACAGAATGATACAAAGTGATTATGATCTTGTACTATAGAGACTGAGATGAAAGAGGAACGAAAAAATACTACGAGCCGATGTTGACTTCCAACACGTTGCATTCATCATGCAAGCAAGTGTGCCAAACGAGAGAAGGTAGGCATTGATCACAACCTTCACATCCCTTCGACTTCACTAACATTCCACAGCATAAGGCCGAATGGCTGGAACGAATGTGGGACAACCCATACTACATCATTGCTGGTGTTGTCATCACGCCGCAGCTGTCCTCATGGCGCCAAACTCCAAACCTATTTGACGTCACCACAATGCATCCACTGAACTGCGATGACTAGAGGGTGCATGGCAGGATGGTGGGCAGGCGGGATGGCGGACGAGGCGCAGCGAGCAGTGATACCCTACTCACCTAATGATAGCGATACCACCTTAACCCTAGCGATACCTATAGATAAATCTCGTTTGTCTGCATTAGATGTATATCGATGTGTTTTTGGATCAAATCGAGTGATATTTCATATGTAAATGTATATCGGTAGGTCTAAACAGATCGAGAATCGCATCTAAACGCCTAAATTTTTTTATCGATGTCTTTCTTTTACCGTCTCGAAAAGTCTCATTTGTCTAAATACATCGAAACATATCGATAGATTTCATGGACCTCTACTCCTTAGATATCTATCTACGTATATCTACCTCATTCTTGTCGATTTTCACTGGGCTTGAGATGGTAGCCGTGAGAACTACAGTAGGATGTAATTTTGTTTTTGCTAACTATAGCTATGTATACTACGACAAATTTGTGTTATGAGTACATAGCTATAGATGTCTGAAGATTTAGTTTACTATGATGCATTTGCGACAATGTTGCAGTAGTGCACCATTGTGGCCGACAAAGTGTGATTGCACAATCAGTTTCTGCTTGTTGAGCATTATGGTTTTTTCTCATTAATGTTTCAAGTTATTAAATTATTTAAGACTTTATTATGGACAATTCCTCTAGCACTGGCCATCCAATTGATATTCATATGAGAGCTCCCAACAAGATTACGAGATTGCACCGTCAAAACCGGCAAGGCAAGGTAGTTAAAGCAGCCCCCACTGGTTGAATAATTCAGATTTTTACATTTATTATTGGATTGATAAGTCTATATCAAGGGCATCAAATATTGCTTCAATTACAATGGTTTTCAAAACCATGCGTTCAAGTCTGCAAAGTCATGTAACTCTAAAAAAGAGACAAAACATGACAAAACATACCAGCGGCAGGAATTGAACTCAAGCTCTAGTAGTACACAAATTACTGGTGACAATAATTAACTGCTACACTACGAGCATCTTATAGCTAGCTGATCCAACATGACATATGGCATATCACTTACCCAAATCTGGCAATCTCTCCCAATAATTTGACAACTAAGATTGTATCACTGTACTCCTGGATTAACATCTAACATCTACCACAATAATACCAGTATGAACAGCAACAATGATGCAAACGGAGGAGCCGCAAACCAAGACCAAGACCAAGACCATCAGGTGCGTTGTGTTAAGGACTCTCGAACACTCGCCACCTACCTTCCTATATTCAACAGATTTCTGCACACCTATTGCAGCACACACCGAGGCCTCGGAGTGTGATGTTCATGATTTCTGTAATGCAGCTGGTAAGTAATGCACTCATCCACGAGTGACACACTGACCTTATTGAAGGAGTACTTATACGTTACCTGGGCCGCCGTGTGAAACCGCGTGCGTCAACAACTATACCAACCCGACTTACCGTTCCAGCCCTATCTGCTGCCTCCAGTCTGGCCAGATGAAACGCGCGCGATGATGGTACTATGGATTGCGAGGGAGCGCAGAATTTTTGAGATGGAAATGGAGGAGTTGGAGTACCTATTGGGACTTAGAGGTGCGCATTAATGTTTCGAGGTAAGCTGATTTGCAACAATAAAATTTGGAACAGACTTATGAGTATCAGACTGCACACGAGGAGAGAGATGAGGTTCTATGAGGGCAAGAGTCAGGTTAAGCGGCTGCACATGATGGACATGTAAAATACATGATGTAACACCAATACCTCACATACAGATTTTGTAAATACATAGTTGCTGCCTGGGTTTCATCGACACCCATCCAAAATGGGTTGTACCCCCGAACTGACATTCAACCACAGGCTTAAGAAGGTCACTTGCTCCCATAGATGTCCTGCCTGTCGTAAGTAACAGGTCGGCACTTTCGAGACCTTGTTTTATTGCCTTCACATGCGCGTTGATGCTAGAGCCACTTCAGATGATGAATATTGAAGAAATCGGCTGTCTTACTCGTCGGCAACAATTCCAAGGTCGACAACATTATATCCCATTCCTTCAAGGGCTGCCTGTAGGGAGGGCCGGTTAGTATCCCAGATACCTCCCCAACCATCGGAGGGAAGTGGGTTAGGAGATTGGAGGTCTAGAAGCTCGTTTCTGGTACTCAGAATAGCGATGACGGGCTTGCGATGCACTTTGACCTGATACCAGATCATCACTGTACTGACACATGCCTATTCGTCGACATACCTCTATTTGCCCGACAAATGTCAGGGTCCCAACTTCACCTCCGAGACTTATTAAGACCTCCCCTCTATGGAGCACAAGGTCGCCCTTGTGTACATCAGAGCCTGGTTCCCGTATATTGTCATTTGGCGGGACCTGCATG
Source organism: Suillus occidentalis (assembly GCA_016628085.1). Classification (NCBI taxonomy): domain Eukaryota; kingdom Fungi; phylum Basidiomycota; class Agaricomycetes; order Boletales; family Suillaceae; genus Suillus; species Suillus occidentalis. Next base: position 33,919 of record JABBWB010000359.1, read on the forward strand.
AGGGTTTTCACCTCTTTTTCTTCTGCATCCTGTCCATTTGCATCCTTGGTGGTGGATAGTAGCTCAGTGTCTTCAACCATGATTACCGTATCAGTTCCCGCTGGGAGGAGCCCCCCTGTGTTTATTCGAAAAATCGATCCCTCAGGAAGAACATCGGCCAAGGTGTGAGTTCTGGACGTCAAAACCTTGTATGTTCCAGGAGGGTCAGATGCTAGTGGCTACATCAGCATATATCCCGTCATATGCGACAGATACGAAAACTAACAGCGAAGCGCATAACCATCTACACTTGTGGTCTTGGATGAAGGAACATTTTGCGGAGCATAGACATCTTCGCTGAGGATGTTGCCAGCCAGCGCAGGTGTCACCTGTCTATACTTAGCACGTACTCACACTTGATTGCATATCCGCCATAACTAGCACCAGCAGCCACCGTGCGGTTTTGGTCAATCTGTGTGCAGAAATTGTCAGATGCGTTGAGTGTGGGGAAGACAAGGTGCAGAGCCTCACCTCTGGGTATTCTTGAAGGATATACTTCCATCCCATCAACAAGTCTTGGATGGAGCGGCCTCCCCAATTCTTGTTGATTCCATCTGTGAATTCTGAAATATGGCATCAGCATAAGAACAGACTGGAGAAGAGGGTAACCCACTCTGTCCAAATGAAGTAGACCCTGTTGGATTGATAGCAACAACCACATATCCCTGGCTCACAAAGACTAGAGCAAATGTAGTCCAAGCATTAGCGCAGCTCTTTTAATCCAACAACGAAATTGTGTACCATTGGGATTCCACCGTGTGGACCACTGATCATACCAGGCGCTCTCTGGACCTCCATGGATAAGCATCACTGCAGGCCATTGACCCTGCATTTGAATCCAGGTGGGGTAATCACATAACTGTGTGTGTCCTGCCCCTCAGCCGTACCTTTAAACCAGAAATCCTTCCTGGGAGAGAGATCTTTGCCCTGGAGGCCGGCAGAAGAGAACGAAGTAAGGCGTGTAAGCCATACAAACAGACAAGGCCAGCTTGGAGTTTAGTGTTGGACGGACCACCACACTTGTTGATGAGATCTTTTAAACCCTGCCCACCAGCACCGATGGCCTGTGAATGAGTGTCGGGTCAATAATTGATTTGTGAGCTATGGACAGCTTTTGCGCATTGGGTTGTTCAAACTTGTCCGAAACTATTGTTTCTTCTACTTCATTAGTTCCTGTATCAGTGCTTCCATGCACATGGGCTATTGGGATTGAGGTGAGCTGTATCTCTGGTGTAGAAGAAGCGTTCGGAGCCTCTGTCACTGCGGCCAGTGGGTTCCGATGGGTCATAGCCCCACTTCAATGCGACATCCCTTTCGATGATAAGAATACGGAGGAAAAGATCAACGACCACACACAACGATGCGAAGATAAATGGGGCGTGGAAGCCAAAGCGAGTATACAAGGCACTGCCTGCGGGTGAACCAACCAAAAGACTTCCAGGAGTGAGACAATGCAGACTACAGTAGAAGGATACTGACCCAACGGACAGGCCAGTCATTGCGATACCCAATTGTCCTGGCGAAAGTTCATTGGTGGAAATCAGATTGGTGCTTTCAGGGTAACTCACTGCCAACATTTTTTTCCGGTGTAGTATCACACCTATAATAGGGATGAGCTTGTGTGTGATTGCAGCCAAAGATATTCTCACAAAAGTGGCAGGCCTACGATCCACACCATGGATGAACTGATTCCTTGCAACACACGAGCGACGGCCATGACTGCATAATTAGGGGCCTCCATGAACATCACCTGGGAGGTGATGAGGGCAAGGAGACCGAGGATCAATGGCATTCATCTCGTTGAATATCGCTCTGAGTGCATGGCAATAGGGATTGTGGCTATGGGAATGGTAAATGCTGTGGTCTCCTCGCCAACTTGATCAGCTATAGCCAGGATGGCGATCTTCGTGGCATTGATTGCGACCTTTGTACCACGAACCGAAATTTGTGTGGAGGCATTGATGCCATTGTTCGTTTTATCAACATCAATTTGAGCTCCGGTGACATCCTTTATCTTGAGGATGTTAGCACCACTTTTGCCAAGGATATGAGAGACTGTACGAGTGGGAACATTGAATGTGAGAACCTTGTTGTTTTCCTTTTCAACTCCAGAGCGTCAAGTAACTCAGACTTTGCACTAGCAACGCCCTTCTTGCCACCCTTGATGAGGACCTCATCAGGTTTGAGTTGCTCCCTGGTTTTGCTCTCCCGGTTCTCGCCGGATGAACGAGGGAAAGTGATCTTGACACTGTGATTCTCCTCTAGCCGAATGGCGTACCTGCCATTCTGACCAATGAGTTGGGCATGGTACTGGTTGGGTATTTTCAAACTTCAGAAGTCTCGTCGGCCTGGCGGAGTATCAGAGATGGGCACGTCGAATCACGTCATGACTTACAATCCTCTCGACTTGCGATAAAATTTGTTTTTTTGGCTTCCTCTACATTCTCCTTGCGACCTGTGATCTGTTTACAAATATAGTGAGAAATAGGGAGAGGAAAGACAAGTAAGATGAGCAACTACCTTGACCTTGTATTTCTGATGGACGGCCGCCTTCTACTTCTTGCCTGCCTCCTTTTCCTTCTCATCAGCTTCATCTGAGAAGTCAACCTTGACACCGAGAGCGTCGCAAAGTTTGTTGACACCTGAACCCTGTGCGCCGACAACGCGGCCAACATACTCCTGATCGATGTCAAATTCAATGGACTATGTTGTGGGATGGATCAGCCAAAACAATGATAAAATCATTTAAGACCCGCATAGCTGCTAACAATGGCATCATTCTTGGCATCCTTGACAACCTTGGAGATGTCTCTGGCAGCACGATCGACATCAAGGCTGGCACCTCGGACAAGGATGACATCCTCATCAGAACTGTCACCAACTTCTCCGCCAAATTTAATAGAGAGCATTGTGTCCTCACCAATGATGCTGGAACATGTTCGTTAATACGCTCGTCCTTTGGAAGGCAAACTCACGCATTCAAAGTGGTGCCTCCTTGACTGACCACAGCTTCAGTGCCAGTGCTTCTTGACTGAGCTTTTCACATCCGCAAATTCCTTGGCCACCTTGAGGAGCTTGTCTACATCATAATCCAAATGCTTGACTTTCTCCACGGGCGAGGGCGATGCCGAGGGAGAAAAAGGATCGTAGACAAGTAGGACCTAAGATTACTCACCAGACTCTGGAGGGAAGAAGACTTGGACATTGTGCGCCTTGTAGAATTGCTTCAGTCTAGTCACATTGGGATCAGCTTCGCAATTCAGCTATATTGCAGATCATACTCACTTCCTGGCATTTTTACCCTGGATAACGCGGTGAATGAGCCAATCGATCGAAACTTCCCTTGTTGCACCAATGAGCTTCCCAATAAACTCAGAGATCTGCTTGATCACCGCATCCATTGCAAATTTCTCGCCAGCAATGTTGATATTGAGAACTGATGCTTGAGGATAATGTAAGTGGGATGTTGTGCGTATGCACGGGGATTAGGAGAAATGGGAATCGCGATACCCATAGTGGGACTGTAAGAGCATGAAGTGGATATTCCATTTGGGGGTGGCAGTCAGGATGGACCAGGAGTGTCGAGTGGGGGATAAGTGGGCTGCCGGGTACTGGCAGGCTTGAGAAAAGCTGGGGCATCACGGAGTAGTTGTGGAGGTGAAGGTAGAGTTGTAAATGACTCCCCAGCGGACTTGAATGAGTCATCGAAGAGATGCGAGTTCATCAGACCTCTGCTGCCAGATGTCGGGACGTTAGGATCTAGACCATAGCAAAGGCTCAGTACTTAAGCATGAACATCAGAGCAAAAACACGCACCGCTGTGTCTGTGCCCCCCAATAGTGATCGGCTGGGACCTGAAGCTCACAAAGGGTGTCACGCCCTGTGCGGAAGGACTGGTATGATTGATAATAAGATCATTTCAATCTGTGTCTGCTGAGTGGGATGGGCTAACTTACCATGATGACTCGGAGGTGTAAGCCATATGATCTGGAGGAGTCCTTTTCTACCCAAGGCACGTGGCAGCTTGAACTTGAACTTTCGGTCACGTCACGCAAAGTCCTTAGACTGTGCACATGACTTTCCACGTTTTCATAATCAGTCTCATTATACTACCATCCACAAAGTTGCGAAAGACTCTACTATACAATGATTAAGCTCAATCTATCAATTCGATTGGTATGAAACAATTCCATTCAAGTATATGCGGTGAGCATCACTGCTATTCTCTCATTGATCGTGCTGAATAAGTGTCAGTGGCATGTGAGATTCAAAGTTCAGCGCCGCCAGCACCCTGACTCATCACAAAAACCACAGATATGCTTAGGGAGAGAGCAAAAGGGGAGGTCTTCAGGTCAGCCAGAGGTAGAGAACATGGGTGGTGATATGGAGGTCCTGCTGAAACTTGGACGCTGGAAGGAGCTGAAGGAGAAGTTCAGAGCATGGTGCAAGGTGTGAGCCAGGGCAGACAACATCAAGTAAGACTCCATGCGACGTCGACGAACTTCCTAAGACTTACCAATTTGTTTTGATTTGATGTAGCAGCCCTGATCTTCTTTCTTCGAAATTTGACTGTCTTGTGCGAGTTATGGTAGATTAGCAACAAGAAATGTGATGCAATCGGCAGAGTAGAGGATGTCAATGTTTTAAAACCTGTGCACGTATGAGTGAAGCTGCTTATGAGCAGAGATTGGACTTACAGATTGATCTGACACATGCGAAGGGCACGACGAATGTCTGGATGCGCCTGTCGCTCCCATACAGCTGACATGGTGAGTTAAATGGAGGAAACTAGAGTAATAAATGACTAGGATGCCAATGAAGCAATAGAATGCAAAATAATGCAGATCAAATACCTTGATGTGATTTGCCACAAATCCCAGTGATTTCGACGTTTTGGGAGGGACACCAAGAGAAGGGCCTGGCAAGGTTTTCAAAGCGTGGCTGGTATCTGTACAAAGAATCCGAATCACGGTCTCTATGGATGGTCTCTGTAGATTACCCTGCTCGAGATCACTGTGCTAGCAACTCGGCCGAGGGACTTTCAACAGCTGGGAAAAGGTCTTCGTAGTGTTTCCATTCATAGGATACTATGAGCTTGATCAAGACAGCGAAATGAATAGGCATACCTTGATGAAGCCAGTTTCAACCTCTCCATTAATGAATGTGCCATTGCCAGCAACTCAGCGGCCACAAAGAAGCCTGTCAAGTATTGTTTGAAAATCCATTTGCATAGCATCCCTCCCACAACAAAAACGTGTGATGTTGAGGAATAGCCATGATACTGTGATCACCAGTCACAGGTTGGTTTCTGCTGCTGTCTTCAATTGAAAAAGGGTTGTGGCTGCCGTAACTGCCGGTGTACAGTGGCGACCAGCTTGAGGTCAACAGGTCATGTGGCGAGCCTTCGTTTTGCCAGTCAGCCATGGCAGAACTGGTGGACTGGTCAGAAACAGTGTGTCGAGATCGTGACATTACATGATCATACATACCTGGTGAAAGCTTGAGTGCAAAAGTTGATGGTGATACTATGTAGTGATAGTCGAGTCGAGAGTACTACCACCGTAGCTTACTTATGGTGGGTGAGGAGACACAGCGGTAAATGGGCTGCATTCACAAGTCTTATCATATCATCGTGTTTGAATTATTAGTCAAATAGTGAGTTCGAACCGAATTTTACTTACCTCAGAAAGCCTTGATGGAAGTACACCTCACCAGTCAGTAACCCACCAGAAATTCATTGGACCATGTGAAGACAGCGTCTCTGAAGCTGATAGTTCAGATGTTGTTCTGTCCTTATATTGCTGTGTATGCATCCTACAGCCCTGCGATGAGGGTACCGTTGACACGTTCCAGCGACACACTGGCTGAAGAACATAAGCTATCAGCTATTACTGAATGAATAATGTTCTACCTGAAGTGAATGGGGAATGGAATAATGTGGAGGTCTCTTGGCATGTCAAAGACCACTGGAGACATGATGACAGTCGCTCTAAGCAATTGAAGCGTGTTTGTGGTCATGAAACAAAATCAAAACTGAAATACCTATTCACAAGTCACAACACAATCCATGGTACCGGCAAGTTGAGTTTTGTCCTATAACAGAAATCTAAGAGAGAATGAAAAAAGTGTCCTGCCTATAATCAAATAACATACAAATGTCAGCTGTTGTGGGGCACTAATCAAAATGGAAGACATACTTCAAGCTGTTGTTGAGTAGTGCTAAGATCTTCGTCTTCTATATCCAGATAAGTTGACCTTATCGATCCTCTTGTCTATTTTCTCTTGCTCATCAAAACTCGATTTTCATAGTGAGCGAGCCACGAATGCCATCATCCCACACCTCTCATGTCTGACTTACTTTTGGGCATGGTTTGCACGTCTAGAGCTGAGATCAAGAACCATGACAGAGAAAACAGGACTGACCTAAAACATGTTTTATCCTTGAAACTTTGGAATCTCCTATGTATCTCAAAGGATGTTGTACATGAACCAATGCACATGTCTGATTAGTGGATCCAGCCAAACGTGCATTATCTGGTGTAGATGATACTGTAGACTCTCAGAATTCTCATCGTAATCGAGGGGCTCAACTTTCA